>JAJHPC010000016.1:5204312-5291812 GCA_024447665.1 Juncus inflexus | reverse complement strand
GAATCAAGCCGCAGGTCCTCACGGCCTTTGAGAAGGTACGTGTACTTCTGTCCGTCCGATCCGCACAGAACAAGCTTCTTAGGCTTTGTTTTTGTCGACAGGACGGAAACCTGCTCGCAGAAGGACGATACGGTAATAGAACCATGGCAATCCATCGCGCTTTGCTTCTCAAATCCTGGCATTGGAATTTCCGAGCCGGATAAACTCGCCAGCTGAGGCGAAACTTCACTCACGGAAACTGACGACTTGCGATGGTGCATCACGAGGGACGCAGCGATAGCGTCAAAAGGACGCCAGATTTCAGCAAGTTGAGTTGAGGAAGAAGGCGGAGTTTTGAGGAGAGAGATGGCAGAAGAAAGCTGTGGTAAGTACTCTTTATGAAACCAGGCTTCGTGAGGAGTTCTCGGCTCGCGAGAGGTGGAGGCTAGACGGCGTTCTAAGGCAACAATAACAGGGGCCATCATGGCTGAGTACTTGCTTGCGTTTATCTTGCTTTTTTCGCCCGTGCTCAGGGTAATATTTGCGGCGACCCTCGTGCTTTCTTCTTTTAGCATGTTCATCCGCCTCATCACATCTGCAACCATTATTTAATTTTACGGAGTCATGATCTTTTTTATTTAAAAAAAAAAAGAAAAGAAACAAATTAATGCCCAAACCTGAATGAAGATCCTGAAGAGTGCTGAGCCATTGTTCCTCCCAAAGAACGGTGATAACTCCAAGCTCGTCAATCGCGAGTTTAACATCTTGAACCAATTTCGGATAATGTTTCACCTGTGAGAGAATTCACAATTCACGTACTATGGATTAGATTCATCATATTATATTACATAATCTAATAAAAAATGAACCATTGAGTGAGTGACTGACCAGTAAATCGAGCAAGTGTTGGAGCTCAAGAGAAGGATTGCCTTCAGAAGCATTGATGTCAACCAAAGTGGGATAAACAATGGAGCAAGGAGACAGTTTGCCTACCATCATCAACAATCCCTCCACCTGATTCCTCACCACCTTTTCTGGATGCGAGCTCACACGGCCAAACAGCTGTGGTATCACCTCCTGTTTCCATTCACAAATTAGTTAGAATCATAATGGGTTTCTTTCCTTTTTGTTTTCAACAAAATTTACTAATTCAGTACTAATGTGATTGATTATAAAAGAAGACAAATCACCTGCCATGGAAGTATAGGAACGGCTGAGAGGCCGAGTTCAAGCGTTTCCCTCAATTCCACACCATAGTTGAGGATAATATGGAGCACATTCAGCACCGCCCTCAAAACACAGCTTTTAGCTTTTCCTTTCGAAAAATTAAGATCCTGAATGGCATCAAGTTTGGCGGAAGAATAGGAAAGGTACTGGAAGTATCCAGCAGCAGCATGTCCGAACAACGAAAGCCTCCTTTGCCTCAGCGACCACCAAATCTGAATGAGTTCATCAACCGAGCGTAAGATCTCGTCTTTCTCTATGAAAGAGTTTGCACTCAAAAAGAGGGTTTGTAGCTGTGAAGAGAGTAATGAATCAGGGCTTTCACCACTGTCACGTCTTTCACTCCCAGCCATCCCTGCTGCACCTTGAATAATTGAAACAACTTGCATCACCAGTGAATTAACCGGCTCCGTTTTTTCGTTTTCTCTATTACCCTCATAAACCCTTCTCACAACGGCCTCCACCTTAGACACCTCTTCATCGGACAACTGATAATTGTCGGCAGAAAGCTCCGATTCAAGAACCGGAGACAAAGACCAACTGCATAAAACAGAACCGGGGGAAGAAGATATGGAGCTTTTGGCCAGGGTGAAACACCAGGATGCGTAAGAAAGCCATGTTTTACCCACTGTAGGGCTGATTCTGCAAGCTGTTTTTGCGGCAACACCTGCTACTTCTTGAAGGACTGCCTGGTAATTCAAATTTCCACTGGAAGCATTGTAATCTTCAGTTATTTTAGAAAGTACGCTGCCCCAAACAATACTAGAGTTCTCTTGTCCCAACCAACTAGACAGCTTTAGACACGCCTTACCCTTCAGATAGGAACCGGTGGAATCAGATGGTGCTGAGCTGGCATCCAGCACGGACAGCATGTTGGGACGCACAAATGACCACAATTCAGTCAGGGCCTCTTCATTTTTCCCTTGTGAATATTTGAGAAGGATGCTTTCATAATCTGCGCTCAAATCCAGCAACTCCTTCTCTTGGGGCGACGAGATTGTTACCGGTTGGTTTATGAGGTATTGGTGCATGCGGTGAGCCAACATAAAATTACCCTGCTTTCTTGCTAAACCTTGCAACTTGCGGCAGAGATGAAGGGTTGGCAGAGAAGAAGGCTGCAGAAAACTGTACACCCTAAAGAGTTTCATCCACATTCCACAATCTTGACGCATATGGTCCATTGGAAAACTCAAAACCTGATTATTCAGCGGGCTCATAAAGGAGGGCGGCGATTCGTTGTTAGGTTCGTTTTTGGCAGCTTGTTCAAAGGCAAATATAGAGTGAATGTGAGCAGCATATGTAGCAGCTTGAGAGGTCAGCCCGTCAAGCGGGGCGACAGATAATGCTTCGCGCAACATCAGCCTGGCCTTTTCTAAATCATACTCTTTGCTGCCGTTACTATGGAGAAGCATCGAGCGAATAAGCATCTGCTCACTCCTCTCCAACGCTATTTTCGGATCAAGCGTCAGCTCAAAGCTGCTCTTTGGCGTCAGATCAAGGCTGGTCCAGGCCGCGTCTAGATCGCCTTCGTCAAACCGGGCCAACGCGTTTATAGCGTTCATTTCATTTCCAGCAGTGGTTAAAGCACCCGAATAAGGTTTGCCTGCATGAACCGAACGGAGGTTTTGCAGCTCGGCGAGCCAGGTGTCAAGGCACTTCCAATCAGAGAGGGATGTATAACACTCAATCACACGTGACACGATAAACGGGATTCCATCTGAGTCCATAGAGCCCAGTGCCTCCTCCGACTGGAGAAGGTGAGAGTAATGCGCAGCGGCCATCTCGTACCGCCCCTCACTCTGATACACGAGACCAGACATCCATGAGAAGGCCTCATTATTACCGCCAAACAAGGAGGAAAAGCTAGTTTGCGCCCATTTATGCAGCCCGATCAGAATATCGGCCTCGTGAGACCGGCATAACGCCAAGGCAGCGTGTCTAAGCACCTTCAACACTTGCACCCCTGTTCTACTATTATCTCTCAGAATCGATATCCCTTCATGGCTGCTCCTTTCTTTCAAGGGCGCGGTTGCTGTAATTCTCAGATCCGTCAGCTTTACCGTGCAGTAATGAAATGCCGCATCATCGCAACGCAAGGCCAAACTGGCGTTCAGCATGGGGTCGCATATTCGTGAGAACCACTCCTCGCACACCTTCTTGTTCGCTCGGAAGAACACGGAACTCGGTTTGGCAGGAGCCGGCAAAAGAAAAGAACCTTCATATGCGTTATATATATTTTTCTTCAAGGACTCGACAAAATCCAGCAAAAGGCGCATCGGCAAGAGGCTGACCTCACCTGACGAGGCGGTGTAGTTAGCATCGCCTTGGTTATTAGCTTCGGCTGTGATCAGATTGGGCACGTCCAAAAGCATGCGCTCAAAAGCAGCAAAAGTCTGAGCGGGGCTGCCTAAATTTGTTCTGAGCCGGGTTTCGATGCAGTGCCTGGCCGCCTCGTGTACGCACCACCAAACTGAGGCTAGATTGCTGACTGGACATATCCTATTATTGGAGACATTATGCATTTAATTAGTATAGTTGGAAAGTATAGTTTGTAGTAAATGAGAATTAGGTTTTGTAACTTTAAATTATTTCTGGAAGGGAAGTCATGTTGTATTGTAACACCCACTAACAGCATGATAAATGAGGTTGTTATTAAAGGATGTGAATAGCTACTACAAATAGGATAGTCAAGTAATGTAATGTAATTCAATCATTAAGAAAATTAAGAAATCCATTCTATTTTTATTTTTAACTCCTTTACCTATCAATCACGGAGGAAACGATTATTCCATCTCCAAACATTTCCTCCCCTTCCTTCTGGTCTTCTTCGTGTGTAGACAAAACACCTCTTCTTGATCGGGAACTGAATACCATGCGCTGCACCCAAGATGATAAAGGAAGCTTCCACCTATTAGAGATGTAACTCAACATTGTAACCAGTTGTTGCGGCTGCAATTTCCTGCTCGAATGCTTTACCGCCAGCACATGCTGCCAGTTCATACTAACCGATGGATTTTTACTCAAACTGCCACAGCCCTCAAGAAAACCGCATGTATATACACTTGAAGGCAGAACGACAGCCAGAACCCTCAAAAATGCATCTTTTATGGATTTGTCCGGATCGCCAAGCTTGTCAAGAGCCACCTGTGCTACCAAAGAGTAATTCCTAGGCTCAACAAGCCCTGCCGAAAAAAGGGCTTCCAAGGAAACGGCAGCATGAATTCTCACTTCTGTCTCTCTATCGTATACTGAATCTAATAATGAAAACAGCACGCCATTGGGAAACCTAGCATCCTCGTATTTTTCGTAATAACCAGGAATTTTGCTCTTGTTACTCTCAAGGCTTATAAACAGCTCACTGACCCACCTAATCCAGCCAAGAGCTTCCAGTTTTAAATTTACCGGCGAAGAAGTTTCAAGCGCCTTCACTATAAACGTACAATATCTACTCATATATTTCCTCTGAAATTCTTCCACCTCGTTTGCTGCTTTGGAAACCGTGCAATTGCTTAAGAGCTCTACCTCACTTAACTCGTTTACCGTTCTCAAAATATTGAACTGCAATTCACCCGAACCGCTTAATGGCATGTCGAAAGGTGTAAATTTTTCTAGAAGGAATGATGTCAGCCTTGTTACTCTTTCATATCTGACAAGTTCAATAGCTATCTGCTCCGGGGTTTTGCCGACATTACCAAGAGAAACAGATGCTAACAAAACCTTCAGATCAAAATTAACCAAGGAAAGCAGTTCATGTTCAGCCAAATGCCCTTCACACTCATTCTCATTATTATTATCTCCACTATTTTCCAATGAAAGCTCACTGACCTCTTTGTGGTGTTTATAAAGTCGCCCAAGCATTTCTTTCAACAGGCACAGCTCTTCCAACAAAGACGCAATTGCCTGAGATGCCACACCATCAGACGCGTGCTGAAGGAAAAAAAGGTGCGTACTTGCTGAGCTGGCAACAACAAGGTGGTTCGGATGGAGACGCAGCTGAGAGAAAGGTCTACGGAACTGCAACACGGCTTTGGCCGAAGAAGGCAGGAGAGCTGTACCTTGCAGGGTCAAAATACGCAGGTTGCTCTTAAGAATCGTCTCCAGTTGAAACGAAGGAACTATTCCTGTCAAACAGTGAGACACTATATCTACAGCCGCCTCATACAACCCGGCGAATTTCTCTTTCAAAACCTGAGCGAGAAGAAGCACGCATTTCCAGGACTCGGCCATCCACTTGGACCGCCCTGCTCCTGCAGCGTCAGAACCAAACATGGAATTCAAGCACCTCAAGAGCCGAGGAGCTAAACTCTGAAGCGGCAAAGACATCTGATCCAGTAACCGAGTATCTGACACGGCAGCAGAGGACAGGACTCCCAACACGGTGGAGAAGCAGGATAAGAGAGCGAGCAATCTGGCGGCTGAGGTGGACGTGGGGCCCGCGATGACCTCCATGTCTCCTAGAAACTTGGAGAGAAGGCCGAGCGTGAAGGGCAGACTGCTCAGCCAGTGCCCTTGGAACTGGAAGAACGTGTCCATTATCATGCTGCGGTCTGGATCGGATAAATCGGGCACGAACGCCCAGCCGAGAAGTACGTCAACTATGTCGGCAAAGTGGGGCCGGAAGCTGTGCACGTATTTCATCGATATAAGCGCGAGAAGGCCGAGGAGGTGTCGGAGTAGAGGGAGAGTTGTTCTTTCATCTTCTAGAAGGTCTTGGAAGGATCGGACAATCGGATGGATGAAGCGATCTAAAGCAGCCGGGTCGCCTGCTGTGAGCATGGCTCTGAGACCCTCCAAGGCCAGCTCGACGACAGGGGTATTATTGGTATCTCGCAGCAATGGAAGGACCCATGCGATGAATCCTTCCGGAAGGCCGCCGCCTGGGGGATATGGTTGGTTCTGGTGCGCAGCTGACGAAGACAACACCCCACACAGTGATCCATATGCTACAACAGCACCCCGTCTTACCCCATTTGACCTAAGAAATCAAAATTTGATCAATAAGCAGCAGAGCAGGAAGTACTGCAAGTGTGAAGAGAAAGAGAAAGAGAAAGGAAGAGAGTAGTTACTTGTCGGAGAAGAGGGCAGAGAGCGCTTGGGCGAGGAAAGGGGAGGAGGGAGGGAGGAGGAGGGAGTTGGGAGGGAAGACGATGGCGCTGCGGAGTGAATCCAGGGCGGCCACTCGTGCGGCATCTTTGGCTAAGCTATCGGCAGAAGAAGATCTGGGGCTGGAATCGAGGGTGGAGGCTGCGGAGAGGAGAGCGGAGAACTGCTGGTGGAGGTTCTGTTGTTGTTGCTGCTGCGGCGGCGGACGTGGCTGCCTGAAGTGGTGGTTTTGCATTCTCCTCTCTCTTGGCCGTCCCTCCACTCTGACTTCACAAGTTTACAAACACAGACAGACAGACAGACAGACAAAGGAGATGGGCTAAGTTGGCAAAAGGCCTAATATCTATCTTCGGCCCATAAAATGCATATATGCGACTTTTTTTTTTAAATACAACTATTTTGGAAAATAATTCAATAAATACCATCCTTTTAAAAATAATTAAAAAATTACTGTTTTCGCCACTATTTCTCTGGTGGAACATGGTATATTTTTTAATTTTTCTTAAAAAATCTTAATTAGGCTAAAAAACACTGTTTCGCCGCTGATAGTAGCGGAACATGTTAAAATTTTAATATTCAGTGATCATCAAGCGAATTTTGCAAAAAAAAAAAAAATAAATAAATAAATCACTGTTCCTCCATAGAGAGTGGCGGAACATTATTTAAAAAAAAAAAGTTGATAAATTTTCAGAGTCTTTTTAGGAGCAAAAAAAAAATATAAAATAGGTTGTTTTGTCAAGCTTGTTGCTGGAACAAGATTTGTTTTTTTGACTAATTTCTTTTCTAAATTTGCAGTTAACGCTAAAAATTAAAAAAATTAACTTATTCCGCTAAACAGAGGCTGTTCCGCTAAGGGTTCTGGCGGAACACACCCGGATCATTTAGCAGCCTTAAATAATCATAATTACGAGAAAAAATGGCTCAGGCGTGTTCCGCAAAACCCTTAGCGGAACAGGTTAATTTTTTTTTAATTTTTAACGTTAACTGCAAATTTAGAAAAGAAATTAGTCAAAAAATAAAATAAAAATCTTGTTCCGGCAACAAACTTGGCGGAACAACCTATTTTATATTTTTTTGCCACTAAAAAGACTCTTAAAATTTATCAAAAATAAAATTGCAGAATCCGCTTAATGATCACTAAAAATTAAATTTTTAACTATTTAATTTATTTTCAAAAGGATAGTGGCGGAAATGATAGTTTCTTAATTATTTTCAAAAGGATGGTATTTGTTGAATTATTTTCCAAAATAGTTGTATTTTAAAAAAAAGATCAATATATGTACTCCCCTTTTCTAGACTTAATTATGGCCCAACTTTGTTTTTGTTTCTATTTGTAAAATAAGGCCTTGAATTTGGCCCAACTCCGTTGACCCGCTGAATCTATGCATTTCCTTTCCCCCCGGGCGGTGCGAGAGAGCGAGAGCGAGAGAGATGAGTGAATAGTAGCGAAGAGTGAGGCATAAACTACGCGGTGATTTGTGTGATGCAAGTTCTGGGATTGAGGAAGAAGCTTCAGGCCTTAATCTCGTTGAGACCTCTAACGTCCGCATTTACTCCGGCGCCGGCGATAAGACCGTTCCCAGAGTACTCCCCGAAGAAGGTGAGCTCCATCCGTGACGCTCATTTGGTGCAAGACCTGACCGTCGCCCTCAAACAGCAACCACACCGCCATCTCTCTTCATTGCTCGCAGTTCTCTCCCCCTTTGCCCATTCATTCCGTGCTGATCACTTGCTGTGGGCTCTCCCTTCTCTCTGCTCCGATCTCCCTCTAGTTCTGTCCCTGCTCCACTGGTTTCGTTCTCTCAAGCGGCCTCGCCACCAGCACCACTACCACCGCTACCTGGCTGAGGCCATTGCCATCTCCGCTCACTTGTCCTTCACCAAGCACCAACCCCATCTTGCCCGCCAGCTCTTCCATCAGGGGCTAGACCTCCTCTCACCTCAGGGACATTTCGTCGAGTACGTAATCTACACCTACAAGCACTGGTGCTCTCACCCCTCTGTCTTTGACCTCCTTTTTCACGCCTTTGTTGACAGAGACAGCCTTGACCAAGCACAAGCTCTCTTTCACCACCTTCTTACGTACGGTATCCTCATCTCGACAGATGCATGTAATGCCCTCCTCACCCGCCTTCCTCTTGACCAAATGTTGGCTGTCTTCTCCAAATTCCCCGAGTCTAGTGACCTCCAATGGAATACCAAGTCATATAACATTGTAATTCACGGATTATGTCGTTTCGGAAAAGTAAGTGATGCCCGTAAAATGCTTCTCCATATGGAACACAAGTCAGTAGGGATTTGCACGGATGCTATTAGCTACAGCACCCTAATTGATGGGTTGTGCTCAATCGGGCAGCTTGATGATGCTCTCAATCTGTTCAAGGAAATGTCGGCCAAGGGCTTGAAGCCTAACCCCTTCACGTATAACAGTGTGATGTCCCTTCTTTGCAAGAACGGAAGGGTGAATGAGGCGAGAAAGGTTCTAACGGGTATGGTTAGCGGAGGAGTGGCTCCTGATGCTGTTGTGTACACCACATTAATCCATGGTTTCTGCAAGATTGGTGACCTTTTCTCAGCCTATAACCTGCTTGATGAAATGAGGAAGACAAGATTGCTTCCAGACACGGTCACTTATACTGCGTTGATCAATGGGCTGTGCCTGCACGGTAAGACGGATGAAGCAGAGCATCTCCTTGGAGAAATGCACGCAAAGGGACTGAGTCCTGATGTGGTGACATACACATCTCTTATTGATGGGTTTTGCAAGCAGGGAAGGATGAAAGATGCCTTTAAGATTCACAATAGAATGTTGGAGAACGGGTTGGAGCCAAACGTGGTCACATACACTGCCCTCTCAGACGGTCTCTGCAAACACGGGGAGCTTGACACGGCCAACGAGCTCTTGCATGACATGTGTGGCAAGGGTCTACCATTAAATGTGTGCACCTATAACTCATTTATCAACGGCCTTTGTAAATCGGGCAATATAGATCAGGCACTGAAAATAACTGGGGACATGGAGGCGGCAGGCATTAGCCCGGACATATATACTTACACTACGCTGATTGACACGTATTGCAAGATGGGTGAAATGGATAGGGCACACAATCTGCTGGAAGAAATACTTGATAAAGGAATCCAACCTACGATTGTGACGTTTAATGTGCTGATGAATGGGTTTTGCTTGTCAGGGATGGTAGAGGAAGGGAGGTGGCTTCTGGATTGGATGATTGAGAAGGATATCGCGCCAAACTCGACGACCTACAACTCTCTCATCAAGCAATATTCAATGCAAAAGAATATGAAGGGGGCAACAGAGGTCTTTAGGAAAATGTGCTTCCTTAATCAAGGGGCGGTACCAGATGAGAATACGTACAACATATTAATCAAGGGTCATTGTAAGTCGAGGAACATGAAAGAGGCGTGGTATCTTCATGCTGAGATGGTAAGCAAGGGATTCAGGCTCGGTGAAGATGGTTACAACGTTCTTATCATTGGCCTCTTAAAGAAGAAGAGATTTTCGGAAGCAAGAAAATTGCTTCAAGAGATGACGGAAGCCGGTTTGGCTCCTGAACAGGAGATCTACAACACTCTCATGGATCATGATTCTAAAGAGGGTGATTTTGACCAAGTCCTTGGGCTCTGTGATGAATTAGTGGAAGAATGCCCAGTTCTTAAATCCGGAACAGATAAATGACTTGCCAGTTTTAGATTTAGTAAATTATATATTTATTACATTGATTTCTGTATAGTATTCTTGTGAGTTTTTTCGCATTCAAGGTCATGCAGTATGTGTACTAAAAATCTATATGAGATTTTAAAAGAACTAAAGCAATGAAAGAACAATTTGTAAGATATTTATTCATTCGTAAGTGTACTTGGTCTTATTTTTAAGGTATAGTATTATGGTTGGTTAGTGATATAATAAGCTTATACTATAGAAGTACATTTGTAATTTAATTGACCGAAACGCCAAAGATCCAAAAAGATTCCAATCTCAGTTTTACAGAGTCAGAGCTAGATTTTATTTTTATTTTTTTTAGATGAATCATACATCGATTATAAAGGACTAGCTCCCAGAGTGGCTCAGCGTTACAGAATGCCTTAAATCCGGTCATGTCTTAGAATTACAAAAGGACAAAATCTCACACAAGAAAGATACAAACAAGCATCACATTACAGAGTATACATTATAGAAACAACCTTTAGCAATAGAACATTACACGCTTGACATTGTCTCTGAGAACAGGAAGTGGTTTGACAGGCATGATGCACTTGACGTTACGGCCCGCTCGAGTTGGCATCCCCTTGAAATGACATCTGTTTGACCTGCTCAGTCACCTGACTCATCCTAGCTGCATTCTCAGTATTGGTATTGTCCTCTTCATTTTCAGACAAGTCCATCAAGACTCGCCTACTCCATTTACCGTTAATCAGAATTGGCATGACAGACTTACTATTTTGCAAACTTGA
Organism: Juncus inflexus; assembly: GCA_024447665.1. Classification (NCBI taxonomy): domain Eukaryota; kingdom Viridiplantae; phylum Streptophyta; class Magnoliopsida; order Poales; family Juncaceae; genus Juncus; species Juncus inflexus. Next base: position 5,281,033 of record JAJHPC010000016.1, on the reverse strand, counting down.
AGGCTCAAATACACGCAGTTCACCAGCCACAAAATTTTGCCATAGATGGTTAGGTAAATCGGTTCCACGAATCAGTGGGGAGAGATTTGAATTGGGAGTCAGTAAAATATTAAAGTGTTTCAACGTCATTATTTTCACCGCGTGTGCAAGGTCCCTATCACCCGAAATTAGGAGATAATTGGCCGGATGAGGATTGTCCATTGCCCATATAAACATGTCCAGTAACATCCTTCTGACTTTTATAAGTTCTTCTCCGGCTGGAAAGTTTTTCACAGAGATGGCAGAGAAGGGGGTCTCTTCCCGGTCCACTGAGATCCTACGCACGTCTCCATAAACAAATATGGATACCGACCATGATATCCAGCACCAGTGAGGGTTGTACAGATGTTCCTACATATCATGGTTACATCTTCGTTATCCTCCATATCCCACCACATGGTGATTTTTGCATTCTCGTACGTCATATTCGGTCGAATCTGGAAGTTGGGCTATACGAGGCTTCAGATCTAGAAGATGGAGCGTGGTGTTGCTCTAGACGAGGAGGCACGGGCTGGATAGTTGATTAGGTTATGTATTATCGTCTGTAGTTGTTTTTCCCTTTAAATAAAGAATCTACTATCAAGTTGAATTGCCGGAGCTTTATGAAACCCTAGTCAGAGCTAGATATAAACAGTAGATTCAAAATGCCCTTATATTCAAGCTTCCATTAAAAAAATGCACTTGAATTTTTCGAAACTTCTTGTGCAATCTAAAATGGGCCGTTGAGTGTTCTTATAAGAAATGGAATCAATTCAGATTTGTTCGTTGGGTTAGATCGGATTTCATCTGACCTCTGAGACAAATTTTCTGGTATTTTTACATGGGTCAGGTATATGTTTTATGTTATGGACTTGGACTGAGTAAAGGAAATATTTCATTACTTTTTTGGGCTCTTGCATTTTTGGGCCTGAATGGTGAAAGAAAACCCATCCATGCTGAAGCTAAAATATTATCTTTTACTCAACCCGACAAAGATCCGCATGAGTGAGAGACCCGTCTTCTCCAAACAAACAGATCGCTGCTACGCTAGGGCAACCCACCAAACCAAATAGATCCTTCTTCCTTCTTTTTGAACACAAGTTAATCAAAAGCTTTATGAGATCTGATTGATACACCGTAAAGAGGGAAGGGAAGCTCGATTAGGCGAGATCTAGGAACACGGTGAGGTTCGTACAGCTCATTATCCACTCTCCTGGTAGTAAATATCTTTCCTTATTAGATGAAACATTAGCAGCAAAAACACTTGTAGTAACCTCAACTCAAGCATTCCAATTATAGCATTAACACTATCAAACCATGACTCCTTATTTTCCTGCCCCTATAAATACAAAATAAAAATAACGACACCAAAAATATCCAAATTTGGCACAAATTTAACCGACAAATTATCAACGAATATCTCAATCAAGATACCTGCTAACTAACATTATTGATTACTAACAACCTGTTAACTAATCACTAAATTACTTTCGGACCCTCTTTAACAGTTTAGTAATAACGAGCCTCTTCAACTATTTTACAATTTTACCCTTATTAAAGTTGTATTTATTTAGGGTTGTTAGAATTGATAAGGAAGGGCATCGGCAGAATAAGAAGAAAATGGAGGAAGGGGACGGGAGGAAGGGGGAGCAACAGGATCTTCTTATTCCTAAGACAGAGAAGAAAACAGCATCATCTGAGCCTCAACCTCAACCGCAAGAGAAGAGTGAGGGAGGAGGATGGGGAGGGTGGGGTTTCTCCATCTTCTCTGATCTCAGCAAAGCTGCTGAAGAGATCTCTCGCAATGTACTCTTCTCTTCTCCTGTTATATCATTTTAATTGTAGTGAGAGTGTAGTTAATAAAGTTGGAATGGAATGGACTGCAGGCAGTAGCGGTGGCCAAGACTGCAGTCACTGAGATCCAGTCGGATATCTCAACACCAACAACAGGAGATGATGATGACGAGGATGACAAGCACAAAGAAGAGAAGAAAGAAGAGAAGGACAAGACTGAGAAAGACGAACTCTGCAAGTCGGCCCTCGACAAGCTCGAGAAGGCCAGTCAGGATTCCTTCCTTGGCCAGGTTCCTCAACTCCCCCCTTTATCTATCTATCTATCTATCTATCTATCTATCTTGTGTCCGATGAACAATGGTAACGATGGATGACAAACACAAACGCAATTGCAGGGCTTGAAAGTAATAGACAGCTCTGTCGAAAACTTGGCTGCAGGAACATGGAATGCACTCGGAAATGCCTGGAAAGGAAGTTCCTACCTTGTCCACCAGTATTTGCTCTTTTTCTTTTTTTCCTTTTCTTTTTTATCTGTTAAATTTCAGTTTTTTTCCCTGTTCTGTTATGTGACCTTCATTTTTCATACTGGTACTTTAGTCTCGCATGCATTTCATTTAGAAAAGAGACAGATCACCTGTCTTTGTTTTGGCTGACATATCCATTATCTGTTAGGTTGGAGAATTCAGCTTCAAGCCTTGCCGGAAACATTCAGCAAGGAGGCCTTCCAGCCAAAGCATCAACATTTGCACCATCATCTCTTCTAGAGGCACTGCACCATTTGTTTTCTTTCTTATTTATAATGTCCCCTTTGCAAACTACGTTTCTTTGATTGATTGATGTTGTTGTGTTCAGACAGGGAAGACGTTTACAACAAGAGGGATGGAAGTGCTGGAGCGAGTTGGAAAAGAAACGATGGAGCTGCTCATCGAAGAGACGGGCCTTGAAGTGGAGAAGAACAACTCTCCAAAAGAAGCTAATCATCCAGACATTGATCAAGAGCACTTTGAGGAGGAGGACGACGAGGAACTTACCTTCGACCGATGCTTCTACATCTATGGCGGTCCTGATCAGCTCGAGGAACTCGAAGCCCTCTCCAGTCATTATGCGCTTCTCTTCAACAGGAGGAAAGCCAAACTATTATCTGATGACAAGTCCTTTTACGAGGGAAAGCTTAGGGAAATACAACAGATGTTCAATCTGGAGACCCAAATAGAGGGGAATAGCGGCCAAGACACTTCTGATAAAGGCAAGAGCGTTGAGATTCCAGAGAGCAATGCTGATGCTGAGATTAGAAAACTGTGTAACTCTAGTGTCACCAAGGCTGCTAGTATGGCTGCAGGGTTCGCGTCTTCTGTTGGCGGGCTTGCAGCAAATGAAATTATTCAAAAATCTACTGAGAGGCTAGAGTCCATTCACTCAGAGGGAGTTCACGTATGTGATTTGCTGCTTTGTTGTTTACTCTTTGAGTACTTGTTGTTTTTGTTTGATTCTGTTTTGAGTGAATGCTTTCCTGTGCAGAGGCTGTCGGAGATGTGCTGTCTTGCTTTGTCTCAACTCCTTTTGCTGGGTAAATCGGTTATATCAAGTGCAAACAAAACGAAAGAAGCTGGACCTGGTGAAGAAGAGCTGAAGATTGAGTGGCCAGAAGATATGGTGTTGAAAGCTAAGATAATTAGATGGAAGGCGCAGTCCATGTCTGGCGATGTCGTAAAGGTTTCTAACAGCTTTGTAACAGGTAATCTTATCTTATCATTTTAAATTTAACCATATTATTTGTCACATGATGCCTTTGAAATACATGGTTGGCATAACCATGTATGGATGTGTGCAGGTATTTCGGACATAGTAGAGGCGTATATAGCAACGTTGCAAAGTGGATTTGCGGAGAAGCGGAATGATGGAGTGGGGGAAGAGAAGGTAGTGCAAGAAAAGGCAAGTGAAAAATCAAAGCATCTCCAATCAGACCAAAGCAATGCGCTCAGCAAGATACAAGATGCTCTCCACCATTTAGCTTATGTCGTCATCTCCACTTCCATGCCCACTCCATGAATCTTTCTTTTATCATTCTCTGAATGTGTTTATTTCTTTGTTTGCTTGTTTGTTTGTAATTTACACTTCAAATCTTGTCCTTTCAGTGAATTTGTACTTGGGTTATTAAGGGTTTATAGATGAATTATTTCCTAGTATCTTGCACTTTTTGTGTTTCCTAACATCTATTGCATGCCACACCCCAGTTCTTACCAATATCCTAAGATTAATTCATGGTGTACTTGAATAGTTATTTGGTCCAACATCATTAATTCCTGGAGTGTTAATTGGACAAATGAAGTCTTTATCAAAATAGCACATTGTTTTCAATTTCAAGCAATTTTTATTTTACTAGGTAAGGAAAGAAAATGATTATGTTGCTCAATCCAATAATGATGCTATGTTTCAATAACTGATAAAAATCTACATGATTATCCGTAAGTTTCTCCAAGTATATTATCATCATGCTGGTAAGAAATTGTCTCCAAAAAGGTATATAAACAAATGATACTGAAATGAAAAAGGGAAACTAGTCTCTCTGCTATCAAATAACTACATAAATGATATAACATTCCAATAGAAGGAAGAGAAAAAAGGTGGAATCAGAAAAGGAAGAAAAATAGTATAGTCCAGTACAGTACAGCACAGTGAAATTGGTGAGACTGATATTCATTCACTCATTCAACAGTGGTGGTAGATGGAAGGAAGGAATATGCAATGTTTGTGGTTAAAGTGAAGAAGGGTCTTTGTTCTTGGCGAGCTTGGCAGTAATTAGTTTGTCCAAAATAGGGGCCTCCAAAGGTATCGGGTCAAGGCACCTCTCGTGAGCAGCATTGTTCACCTACAGCCACCACCACCACAAATAACAATAATAATCAGTCCACAATTAAGTAACATAAAAGAAAAGAAAAAGAATAAAACAACACAAACAAGTAATAGTTTTGTTACCTCTTTAAGTAAGAAGTCGACGACAGCATGATCGTCTTCTACAAGGTTCTTGAGGGGAGCCTTGAGGTATTCCATATCCAATTGAATCTGCTGATACCCCGTCCTGTTGAATGTTTGCAACCTTACCAATTCCTGCAAGCTCTTCAACACTAGTTTTACCACCGTCGATATAACTGATTCCTGTCCAAAATAACAAGCCGCTGATTAGAAGATAAAACATGGAGTTAAATTAAAAGAGTTAGCTGAGTGAGCTACCTGAGTGTACTCGACTTTGGTGAATATGTCGAGCTTCTGCTCAAATAACTTGGCGAGGTGGCTTTCAAGAAACTGGCTTTTAGTGCGGTGCGGATTGGGACGAGACATTGGATTGGGAATGGGATTGCTGCGCGAGGAGCTGGTGGTGCTGCCTGTGCTGTCAGAGTGCCTGTGCCTCTTGTTCGTGCCACATGGCAGCATCTGCTTCACTTCCATCCCTGCCCCTTCTACCTCCGAAAGAAGAAGGTCAACAAACATGTGCACTTCTCGCGGCTCCTTATGCTACCCACCAATTATTATTATCAGACATTACGTAACTAACTCATAACAAGAACGCTACAAACAAGATGGATGAATGAGACAGATTACCTTGATCCAAATTGGCGTGGTGAACCTTTTCTTGAGCAGCACAGAGATCTTCCGGGTCTTCCTATTTATGTACTGCATCATCACATCATGTGTTAAAAGTGTTGCAAACATATAAAGACATGACACTAACATGACCATATAAACAAGTTAAAAGTAAAAAACAAGAGTAAGAAATTTGAATACAAGATGCAGGAATATTTCGCCATCAGAACGGAACAAACGGCAGATCTCTCCTGGAACGAAAGCAGGTCCATATTCATAGGCCCGGACACCAACCCCAGAAAATGAAGCAGCAATTCCCTTCGTAAATAAACAACTCAAAACCATCAGCATCTTTTCAAACCAAATGAAGAAGGTAATAATAAAATAATACCTCGGTGATTTTAGGAATGACAGCCTGTTCAATATAAAGAGAGAGCTGGGACAGCACCAGGACAAGCGCTGTCGGCAACTTGCCTCTTGTCGCCGTCAACTGTATAATGCTCGATTCTTTTTGACCAGAGAGCGCGAGGAAATGCGCATGCAGGTTCTGAAAGAATTCTTGGAAACCCTCTTGCACCCAGTCCGTTATCAGATCTCTCAGTTTCGGCAGCAACTCTAGCTTCTCATCGTAAAACTCTTCGAATTCCTATTTTTCAAATATTGAATCGACAATCAATCAGTTCAGTTGACTTGACTGATAAAATACACACAGCACAACACATGACAAGACAAGACAAGACAAGACAAGACAAGACAAGACAAGAGAGTTGACGCACTGACCAGCAAAAGGTCCATACTGCCCTGCATCACTGCCTTCTTGCTCTTCTCCAATGCATTTTGCAATGCAAGCTCCCCAGACCATTCATTTGACTTTTCAACGCTCCCAATTAGGGCATCTGCTCAGTCAACATCCCAAAATGATTAACATAGCACATCAAAGCAAGTGAGTGTGGATAATGAAATGAACACATCAAAGGAAGTAAATGTTGGAAAATGAACCTGATATTTCACGCAGAAGACGAAAGAAAGCAACTGAAATATGTTGCTTGATGGTGTTTCGAGCAGCCTGAACGTAGCACACCATTACACATTGTTAAATACCCTTTTAAATGATTAACACAAGAAAAAAAAAGAGGAAAAAAGAAAAACCTCGAGAGATAAAGCGGGTAGGGCAGCCTCCGGAAGAACTTGATCCACAGAAGTCACATCCTCCCAAATTGCTCCTACATACATACAATAAGCAAACACCAATAATATGATCAAATAAGCAAACACAAATCTCTAGAATGTATTTTCATTGAATATAAGATAAGATAGAATAGATAACATGCTTGATTACCAAGCATCCCAAGCAGATCAACTGATGCTACTCTTTTCTTTAACTGCTCCCTCACTGTATCATACCTCCTTCACCACAAAAAATAAGAAGAAGAAAAAGCACCACCAAGTCAATATCTTCTGAAAAGAATAAAAAAAAAGTAACAAGGCACTAGGAAGGAAGAGATATTCAAATAACCTCGAAAATAAAGTCTGTGCAAGCTGGATAAGTCTGCGCTCCGAATCAGGAAATATTATAAGATAAGCCCGAAAGGTCTTCGCAATATTACCAACAGATGCCTATTGTTCATGACAAAAGAAAAAAAAGATACATCAGATCAATAGCAAAGCAATACATCCATCTAAAGAGATAGATGCTTTCATTGGGTAAAAGCAAAACTTCAAATAAAAGAGGAGGTAAATGAAATGAAGTCTCTTACATCCTTTGAATCATCCTCAAGTCTCAAAAGGCAATCTTCTAACTTCTCTAGTAAGTTCGACTTGAGATTATCCACCTGCAAAATTTACACAAAGACATGTGAATTCATAAATTCAAATTTGTAGAGCAAGAAATGAACAAGTACCAACCGGGAAGTTGAGCTGTTTGAGAAGTACTACTGCTTCCGCTCTTGCTTCAATAGGTTCTGAATCAGAATACAGTTTGGCCTGCAAAAAGGAAAAAGAAGAAAAAAACTCTCATCTATTGCAAGATTAGAATTTAGAGCTAGGATAGACGAAGAAGGATTACCTTCAGGTTTTCGATTACTATATTAATCGCCTCTTCAGATGCTCTCATACATTCTTGGAATGATGAATCACCATATGCCTTTTCGAGTCACACAAAAATAAATGAGAAGAACAAGAATTGAATCACTAGTTCTAAATCCATCAATTTAATTTATTGTACCTGAAAGATCGGCTTTGCTCCGGTGAAGAACCTGACAGCATCAGAATAAGCTTCAGCCTTGATGCATTTGTTGAGACGGGCTGGCAGATCATAAATGAACTGAAAGAGAAGGCATTAGACTCACATGTACAGTGCATGGAACGAATTAAATAAAAGAAGAAAAAAGGGCAGACTTACTTGAACCTTCCTGAGAAGGTTTCTGCTCCTATGCAGCTTCTCAATATGCTCTCGCTTCTCAAATAAGCAAGTGTTGACAGTGTCGCTTTTCGACTGAACGGAGGTGATCTATTAGGCAAAAGAAAAGACAATTAACTTTCAATTAGTGAGTGGGTAAAAAGGGAATTGGACAGAGATGTACTTGCTTACCTTAGCGAGGAGTTGCTCCATATTAGTTTCCATTCCGACGATGTTAGATTTCATCCTCTTAATAGTGTCGGTGGCAGAGATGAACTTGTTGTAGTTTTCGTAGACGAGCATCTGGAGGTCAGTATCCAGATTCTTTATCTCGGCCGCCATCTGAACATGGTTGTGCAGGAGCTCCTCCAAGTTGGACTTCTGCACCTGCAATCGGATTCAATTCAATTCAAGATTCAATAGACAGATCCAGATCTAACATGCGATATTATGAGGTGAAAGAAGGGGATAGAATACCGACCAGGAGGGACATGTAGGAATGGGGATCGAATGAAGAGGAATTGATGGGGGCGGCCATGTCCATGGAATTAATGGATTCAGGCGAAGAAGAAGAAGAAGGGTTGGCGTTGGAGTTGGTGTTGGTGTAGAAGCTGGCGAGCAGATCACGGGTTCTCTTCGCCTTGTCGTCCAGAGCAGGAGGAGCAGATGTCGCTGCTGCCATTTCTCTTTCTCTTTTCTTCCTCCTCGCTGACGCTGATGCTGATCCTAGTCCGGTGAAGTGCAGTGCAGCGCTGCTGATGTTTTTGGTGCTCAACGATTTGGGTGAATTTGATTTGGGTGCGGGTGCTATTCTGACTTGTGCGTTCTAACTTTAAACCATACTCGTTCATTTCGTCAGTAATTCACCAACAATTGCTTTGTGCCAATAATATCCATATCAATCATTTGCTTACTTTATTTATTAAAATTTTGAAAAAAAAAACATGTATTAAACACCTATAGCCGTATAATACAATTTTTTCTAAATTTTTTTTAATTGTTTATTAAAATAAAAATTAAAAAATTATCTTTCAAACAAAGATTAAGTTAATAAAAATCAATTACAATCTATAGATTTTCTTTCGAAAAAAATAAATATCTATAAATTTGTGATTTTCAGCTAAAATAAACATTATTTAATAAGATAATAATAATTCTCAAATATCTTTGAATAAAACTTTATATTTATATACTTTTATATCCCAAACTATAGTAAACACGACACTTTATATATTATAAATTTTAAATTGATCCGTCACAGTTCAAATTGTAAATTAGCGTTATAGAATATTAATCTTAAAAAAAGATAGTTTATTTAAAATAATATGTTAGCTTATAAAAACTGTAAATCAAATATGAATTCTCAAAAGAACTAAAATATCACGTATTTTAGTTTTCGAAATTTCCAGCCGTTAATTTTATTAATAAAGAATAAAAATTTATTTATTCGAAGCGGAACGAGATTAACCTTTAATACATACACATTTTTTACATACACATTTTATAAACAACACAACAACAATAAAAAAGAAAACAAAATATCTATGAACAGAAGATACTCAATACTGATGCCTCCTATTAAATTCCAACAAACTTCTTCCGTACGTTCGATCCAACACACCAACAAAAAAAAGACTCATAATCCGGGCTGAAACAGATCCCTGAAATTTCCCCAAACAAATCTATCTCTTGCGCATAACAATACTCCTTTTTCACATCATAAGCATGCACAAAAGCCGCCGGCCGAGCAAAGGCTAGAAAGTTTCCGTTGGAAGAGAATTTAATGCTTCTGACAGCCCCAATACGACATTTCGGTATAGCGAGGGATTCTGACGGGTTTCTAACGTCCCATGAACGGCACGTTTTGTCGTGATTTCCTGTGGCCAATATGGTGAGGATGGATGCCACACGCATGAGAATGAGTAGTCCTCATAGCCCTTGAGAATTGAAATCACCTAAATGAGTAGTCCTCATAGCCCTACAACGTAATTTTCATAAAAGTTAACCAATGACAAAAATAAGATACAATATTCAAAACAAAATAAGGATTGTCATCTAGGGTTATTAGATAGTGCAACCCTTACATTGATGTCAATGCAATTTGGAACCGACGTTAATACCGAGTTATTTTGAAACCATAAAAATAGTATACAAGAACCTAAAATTTATAGTATCATAATATATTTCTTTACTTGCCCACTTTGGAGCCTTGTCCGATCAATTTTACCAAAGTTCTCAGCATCACAAATTCGTGAATAAACAAGTTGTTAATTAGCTAATTTTTCAATTCCCAATTATTTCATGTTTTATTAAAAAATGAGTCACCTAAACTATAATTGAAAAGAAGTCTGTTAAAAAATTGGTTCAGAAGAATATTTTGAGTGTTTCTTGATTCAGAAATCATCTTAGAAATTTTATTCATAGATTGAATCGCATCGCCTGATGTGTGGGGACTGGGGATATGTACCAATGGCATATAGTGACTATTACGATTTTGGAGAACAAATCTGTTAGGTGCAAACATATGGAGGAATAATTTAATTGTTGTAATTCATGTTGTACTAACTACTAATTGTGACTATTATTGTTTGTTAATTTATAATTGAATTCATTTGATTGATTTGTGATTGTTGGCATCATATTGTAGTATTTCAATTATATTGTGCATTGCAGTTGTGATTTATTTATTTTTTTAAATCTTAAATTGACTTTTAGTGACGGTCAGTCATTGATAGTTGAAAAAATTGTAATTGGTATAATAGGCAAACAAAATGATAAAAATAAGAAAGGGTAAAGACAGAAAAGTAAAAAAAAATCTTGATTTATGATTATAGATAAAGAGAGAGGTTAAGCGTACCAAATTTCATGTCAATCTTTTCCACGGGCCCGTATCGCCCGAAAAGCATCTCTACTTCAGATTGTCTCGTTTCAAAATCAAGGTTTGCGCAAAATACTTCCCTCATCTCTATCTCTCAAGCTAGCTATACACCACTTTTGTCTGAAAAGTATAAATAAGAATAAAGAGCTTGCTAAGGCACAGTCACATGATTTTAAATTAAGAGTTAATGAGAAAGAGATAATTGATGTCAAATTGGCTTAAAATGAGGTTTAAATTGACATTTCTAGCCATATCCAGTACCAAATGTACCAGCCGGGTAGAGTGCATTGGGCTTGGTATTTTCAAGACTCTTTAGTATTTTGGCTTAAGTGACAGTATTGCGCAATAAGAGCTATTGGAAAATGAACTTAAAAAGTGAGGCAAACAAAAGAGGAGTGGACAGGGAAGACAAAGAAACGAGAAAATAGAAAAAGAAAAGGAAGCGAGAACAGACGCTGTTGTCACGAGCTGAAGAGGCTCTAATGGAAGAGAAGGAGTGAGACTAAGAAAGAGTTAGACGGGACCTAGGGTTTAGAGGGTCGGACCGTCGTCGCTCTCTTTGTTCTCGTCTAGCGAGAAGGGGAGAAGGTTCTCGCCGAGGGGAAGCAGAGGAGTGTTAACGATTTTAGTAACAATGGAGTGGAAAGTGGAGGGACTGGAGCGGAAGAGACTTTGGTCTGGAAAGAGGAGCGACTCTTTCTGGAAGACAGACTCGGATTTCAAAGTTCAAATTATATACTGGAATGTAGAAAAGTTGGTACGTGTCGACACTAGGTTAATCAACCAAATGAGATGCTTTCTATTGCCCGGTGAAATTAATATGGAGAAATGATGGGTCTAGACCTTTATGTATTCTTTTTTATTACTTAATCATCATAAAAAAAAAAATCATCCACACATATACACGACGGAGTCTTTTAAATATAACTAGAGAGGACGCTCCCCTTCGATATTATCCGGTCCATTTGGTTGCCATTCAAAATTTTAAATAAGGACAAAAAAATAAAATAGAAAAAATATGAAAAAAAATGAGAATCAATATAAACAATTCATTTTTTATTTTTATTTTCTAATTCTCACTTTCAGTTATGTTATCTTAGAAAGTATTTATTATGTTTGGTCTTTTTAACTTTTATTTTTATTTTTGTATCTCATTGCGAGTATATATATTTAACATATCATTTTGCAAGAGAGTAGAATTGCTCTTCTTATAAAACAAAAATGATCATTACATATAATATTTTCTATTTTAAAGACACATAATATTGAGATCTTGCAAAACACAACATCTGAAATTGAGTTTTTCCATTAAATGAAGATGAAATAAAGTCAACTAAAATTTAATCAATGAAATAATTACGGACGCTGGGAAAAAATGAATAATGATTAAGAAAAAAAAATGTCTCATTTGCATAAATACATTTCATGATTAAATTTACATCTCATACTCTTATTATTGTATTATTCATCAAGATGTATGGCATTTTAATTTGACACTTTCTTAAATAATATAAAAAATTTAATATTTTGAACAATGATAAATAAAAAATAATGATATTTCCATGCTGAGTGATTTTCAAGATAATTGGGTATTTGATGGGATATACTTCAAATTGATTTATGGGAAAAAAATTAGAGGGATATAGGTGACATTTTAATATTTTCGTAGAAACATAAAAAAAGTAATAATACTTTCATTTTTGAAGTTTATAATGATATTTTGATACATAGCGTTAGGGCCTACTTAGCAATTCATGTATTTTTTTTTAGGGGAACAATAGCCTGATAATTTGAACAAATGCATATAGAATTGGATAATTCCTATAGAATTATTAGCAAAGAGAAAATAATCAATAGGGGCTGCATTCATGATTTTCTATTTTGTAGGGTAAAAATGGAACTAATTTCTAAAATATATTTTTTATTTTAACTAATGTCCATTATAAATTTAACATTTAAAGGATAACACAATATTTAGAATATACTTTTACATCAATAATTCTATTTGTATTGATGTTTGATATTTTGTGATATGGATAAAAGAGGTATGTGGAAGGAGAGATATAATTTTCTTTTATCGGGGGTATAAATAATATTTTGGTTGTTTATAAGGGTTTAGAAGAATTGCACATTGTGTATAACGAATGTTACAGGACACAGAAGATCACTTTTACTATTAAACTCGAACATAATAGCAATATAGTGAGTCAGGTAAAAAAATATAAATTTGACTTGTATCATTTTAACATACTTGAGAACGGTCACAGTAAATCAGAAAGGACAAATCTAATGCTTTGGTGTTACCGGTTTTCTTCGGTCAAATATTAGTCCCACCACATCTGGCAAAACAAATGATTAAGTCTTTAAATAAAGATATTTTTATATTAAAAAAACTAAATTATATTATGTGCTTCTTAGGTCTTATTTTTTGTCCATTATGGACTTTATCCTAGCGAGTATCAATGGAGATGCCAGTCTGCGTCCGTACGAAATGTTCTAATAAAATTCTCAAAATATACAACTGTCAAAAGAGAGCCCCAAATGACGTGATTTTTTTCTATTTTGATAGTGGGGCATAATAAAATATATGAAATACTAATTTATCTCACATTAAGAAGTATTATTATTTTTCTTTGTTTTCATTATTTATTATTTTAATGAATGAAAATGATATTATTTTTGTCTTACTTTTTATTATTTATGATTTTAATGAATGGGAATGATTAAAGATAAATGAAAGAACGAATATGAGATATTAAGATGATGAATGTAATATGTCATATTCACAATATCAAACTGTAAAATAAAATTATGTGAGGACAAACAAATTAAAAAAAATGAAATGTTATATTTTTTTCTATTTTAATAGAATGAGACATAATAAAAAAAATAAAAAAATAATAACTTATCCGGAAATGATATTATTTGTTCTTAGTTTTTCATTTTATTTTAATGAATGAAAATGACTCGTTACATGATTTTTTCTATTTTGATTTACCTCACATTAAGAATTATTATTTTGTCTTTGTTTTCATTATTTATTATTTTAATTAATGAAAATGATATTATTTTTTGTCTTGTTTTTTATATTTACTATTCTAATGAATGAAAATGATTACGGATAAATGAAATAACGAATATGAGATATTAAAATGATGAATGTAACATGTCATATTCAAATATCAAACTGTAAAATTTAAATTATGTGAGGACAAATAAATTAGAAAATTATGAATTATAAATTTTCCATTTCGATAGAGTGTGACACAATAAAAAATAAAAACTTATCTCATATTAAATAAATATTATTTTTTTGTCTTAGTTTTTTATTATATATTATTTTAATGAATGAAAATGATATTATTTGGTATCTTAGTTTTTCATTATTTGTAATTTTAGTAAATTAAAATGAATCGCTACATCATTTTTTCTATTTTAATAGAATGAGATATAATAAAAAAATATGAAAATATTAATTTTTCTCATATTAAAAAAATACTATTTATGTCTTTGTTTTTCATTATTTATTATTTTAAAGAATAATGATATTATTCTTTTCTTAATTTTGTTATTGTTTATTATTTTAATAAATGAAAATGAATCATTATATGATTGTCAATAAACAAAGTGTCACAAAAAATCTAAAAATTGGACACATGTCAACATACGCCCAATTTATAAGCTTTATATATATGAACAATGAACAACTGTCTTGCTTTATTAAAATCTTATGTCTATACATTTTACGATTTTATGCAACACATCTTTTTTATTTTAATTAAATGTATCCGTTTTACTTATATAATTTTATTAATATTTTAAATTTTCACTTATATATATATTTTTTATCTAACTAAGAAATTAAACACGATTTCTTTTAGAGGGTGCTCAACAAAATTTATTTGTAATGCTTCATGTAATTTTTTTCTAACTAAGGTATTTGATGGCAATGCTTCGTGTAAATTTTTTCATCATATAGCTGAATTTTGAAAATTTTCATTGTGTGATATGAAAGTGCAAGATGTCATCATTATGCACATTGCATCATGTCGTCAACTTCTATTTTTCTGCCACACGAATCTAAATATGATATAATTTATTTATTTCTAATTTTACATATTCATTAAAGTAAGTTTATTGCGTTTTTTTTCAAGCGAACATAACGAAAATGTTATATTTTCGGGCCACGAAACGAGGATAAATTCTTGTTTATTTTATTGTTATTTCTTATTTTGTTGCAATGGGCCGAATCATGGGCTGGATTCATGTTATTATTTCTTTTAAAATGAGGGATAAAAAAATCATAAACCTATTCCGTCCTTATCCATCCTATGGTGAAAATACCAAGCTGCCCCTCCCCTCGCCACTCGCCCCACTCTTTACTCTCCGCCAGCAATCTCGCCATTTTGAATTCAAATACTTGTTCATCTCATCTCAATAATAAAAATTAAGAGCAGAACCCATCCAATCCCCCTCTCCCTTATTTGTTGCTTTCAATTCCTTTTCGTTTTCCTCTTCCGTCGAAGCTAGCTCAGGTCACTTCGTGTGCTTTAGACAGCACAATAACCCTGCCTCGTGGCCTCCATCTAAACCCTAATTAAGCCCGACCATGACACGTCACTTCCTGTGTGTGTGAGTGAACGAACGGTGCGAGCATAACAAGTCTCAAGGACGAGAGGAGGCTTAGACGTGAGAACCATCTCCGATTGGGTACAGATCACTGTTTTTTTCCTTTTGAAATCTGGTACGGATCAGTGTGTTAAACACCATTTCAGCCATTTCTTTTTATATCTCATCGTTTTTTAATTAGGATAGTTCCAGGAAAAATCACCTTGTTTTCTGTGTGGTAATTAGATCTCCCTCCCTCTCTAAATCAATAGATTTCTTAGCGATATGAATCCTTTCAGTATTGGTTTTGTTCTATTTTTTAACCAATAGAAATCAAATTAAACTTATTTATAAATTTATTTAATTTCTCTCTATTAATTATTATGCATTAGCTTCTCTGATAACCAATTGCATGCTGGAGCAATGCTGGAGCATCCAAGACCGCCGATTCCGATCACGTCGCCAAGCGGAGAGTACCCGACCGTGTCCTACCCACTGAACCCTAAACCGTTTAAAACCCGCTAAAAACCCGAATATTTTGACCCGAACTCGACCCGTTAAATCTGAATATAAAAGAAGACACAAGTCAGAACCTTCCATTAGTTTACCCTCTGTTTTGTGTCTGAGCAAGAAAGAAAGAGAGCTCTAAAATATGGCGGCTGTCAATCCAAACGGAGCTTTCACCAATGGGGCATTAGACGCCTCAAAAATATGGAAATTGTGTAAGTTGCAAAGAAAAAAAATGAGGAAATACTTGCAACTTTTTTGTCAACTTATAAACTCTTGTTTGCTTAATCAAAAATATTATTTATTATTTTTGATTAAAAATATTTATTCTTTTAGGCATTGTTTGTGGATACTTGGGCTTAATGAAAAATGTTATTTATTATTTTTGATTAAAAACTATTAATTTTTGTAGGCACTGTTTGTGGATAGTTCGAAGCGCGATCACGCTTTCGAAAAGCGCAATACTTTGGGAGGATTTAGTTATCAACGCTCAAAATTGTAAGGTTTGTTCCACGCGAGCGATTGTGAAGGGCTGAAGAAAGTGATTTTGCGTGTAAGACTGAACTTGACCAACTTCACGATTTCTTTAAGTCAGATTCCATGCTTTTCATCACTGCAAAATGGAAGGTACAAATTAGCCATGTCTCATATAATTTTAGATTTTTTTCGTGATTAAAACTACGATTTGTTTCTCCACCGAATAAGACAGGGATGTTGGTGGTTGAATCTGTTGTAAGTATTTTTTTTGCACTTTAGTCCTTCAAAAATATTAATATTTACTTTGACATTTTTTATTGTAAAAACATGTTTTCTTTTATTTTTAATTTTAGGTACCAGGTGCGCCAGCACATAAGCATTTGGAACCTCGTGATATATTAATTCGTGCAAATGGAGAGGCATATAAAATATATTGTAGTTATTGTTTTATTACCAACATTTATTTTTATCTTGATGGAAAAAATAATAAATTAATAATGAATTCAGGTTTTGACGCAATTTCTTAAATGGAGGTATTACTTGATGAACGTGTTGATAAAGAGATAGAAATTCAGATCGAAAGACGCCCAACTCCAATAACCGTGAAATGAAAGGTGTATTTTTATTTCTTTTATTAAAAAAATTTAGATTTGTTTTATTTTACTTTTTTATTATTTGTCTTTTCCAGGTTCAGGATTTGCATTCGATAACTTCTAATGATTTCATCGAAATCAGCGGTACTGTAATTTACTCTCTCTCGTACTAAGAGGTATTTAAATATTTATTCTTCTCATTTGTTTATTTTAGAAATTATGTGTAATTTTCTTAACAAAATATTTTGTTTGATTAGGTGAGAAATTTCCTTTTCAAATGCGTACATGTTTATGTTGCTTAACAAGGGTACGTAAGCACATTATATTCTAAGAATAATATTATACACAATTTATGCGATTATTTTCTATAAATTACAATTTCACCCATGCAAAATCTCAAAATATTGTATCTAGCCCTACAAAACAACAAATATCATCCTTTCTTTTGTAATAGGGTACATAATACATGATATTAATCACTAATTATAATTTAATTATTGTTTTATATTGTCGGTACATATTGTCTAGAGCTGCATTACCAAGAGCGATAATAGAGAAACTTGCGCGATGAAATTAATAATCTGAATGATTTAATTTATGTTCTCTCAAAATTAATCGAGGCGCCCTGCTGAGTAAACATCTTTGATCGCCATCGTAACAAAGTAATTAAAAAATTCTCAACTTTTTAAGGACCTTTTTGTAATTTAGTATCAATACATGGTCTTTTTCGCTAAAAAAAAAATCAAAATATTATAATTTTAGTCGGTATTGTATGATGTTATATAAATTATGTGTAAATATTATATTATTTATAGAAATTTCAAACTTTCTAGGGGCTTTTATGCAATTTATTCATAGGATAAGATATTTTTTGCCATGTACTAATGAAAATTGAAATATAATGCTATTTACACTCTGTGCTCGTGACAATATCATATTATATTATTTCTATAAATATTATATTTGACAAATTTTGCAACTTTTTAGGGACTTATTCGTAATTCACACGTAACATAGGGTCTATTTCACAAAAATTAACTCAAATATTATTTTTATTATTTTATTTACATTATGTGCAGGTTACAATAGAAAGACACGAATGGTACGCGCTACCAAAAATATACACACAAGACAGAATTTCCGGCATATAGATCCTCTCTAGTTTCCTCTACCTTAAAGTAGAATGAGAGTAAGAACAAGAGTGATTTCAGATCGTACCCATTCTTGAGAATGATAGTGATTCTTGATCGTGCCTTTCTTGAGAGCGAGAGTGATTCTAGATCGTGCCCGTTCTTGAGAGTGATAGTGGTTTTTGATCGTGTCTTTCTTGAGAGCGAGAATGTCTCTAGGTCGTGCGCATTCTTGAGAGCGATAGTACTTTCCGAACGTGCATTTCTTGAGAGCCAGAGTGAATCCAGACCGTGCTCGTTCTTGAGAGTGTAGTGATTCCCGATCGTGCCTTTCTTGAGAGTGAAAGTGATGCTAGATCGTGCCTGTTCTTGAGCGTGATAGTGATTCCAGATCGTGCCTTTATTGAGAGCGAGAGTGATTCCAGATCGTGCCCGTTCTTGACAGCGAGAGTGATTCGGATTGTGCCTTTCTTAAGAACGAGATTGATTCTAGATCGTGCCCGTTCTTGAGAGTGATAGTGATTCCCGATCGTGCCGTTCTTGAGAATGATAGTGATTCCCGATCAAGCCTTTCTTGAGAGCGAGAGTGATTCCCGATCGTGCCCGTTCTTGAGAACGAGAGTGATTCCAGATCGTGCCTTTCTTGAGAGTGAAAGTGATTCCCAATCGTGTCTTTCTTGAGATGAGAGTGATTCCCGATTGTGCCTTTCTTGAGAGTAAGAGTGATTCCGATCGTGCCTTTCTTGAGAGTGAGTGATTCCCGATCGTGCCTTTCTAGAGAGTGAGTGAGTGATTCCCGTTCGTGCCTTTCTTGAGAGTGAGAGTGAGAGTGATTCCCGTTCGTGCCTTTCTTGAGAGTGAGTGATTCCGATCGTGCCTTTCTTGAGAGTGAGTGATTCCCGATCGTGTCTTTCTTGAGAGTGAGAGTGGTTTCCGATCGTGCCTTTCATGAGACTGAGAGTGATTCCCGATCGTGCCTTTCTTGAAAGTGAGAGTGATTCCCGATCGTGCCTTTCTGGAGAGTGAGTGATTCCCATTCGTGCCTTTCTGGAGAGTGAGTGAGTGATTCCCGTTCGTGCCTTTTCTTGTGAGTGAGAGTGATTCCCGTTCGTGTCTTTCTTGAGAGTGAGAGTGATTCCCGATCGTGCCTTTCATGAGAGCGAGAGTGATTCCCAATCGTGCCTTTATTGAAAACGAGAGTGATTCCCGATTGTGCTTTTATTGAGAACGAGATTGATTCTTGATCGTGCACGTTCTTGAGATCGAGAGTGATTATGATCGTGCCTTTCTTGAGAGCGAGAGTAATTCCAGATCGTGCCCGTTCTTGAGAGTGATAGTGATTTCCGATCGTGCCTTTCTTGAGAGCTAGAGTGATTCCCGATCGTACCTTTCTTGAGAGCTAGAGTGATTCCGGATTGTGCCTTTCTTGAGAGTAAGAGTAATTCTCGATCGTGCCTTTCTTCCGATCGTGCCTTTTTTGAGAGTGAGAATGATTGCCGATCGTGCCTTTCTTGAGAGTTCGAGTGATTCCTGATCGTGTCCTTTCTTGAGCGCAAGGTGATTCTAGATCGTGCCCATTCTTAAGAGTGATAGTGATTCCCGATCGTGCTATTCTTGAGAGCGAGAGTGATTCCCGATCGTGCCTTTCTTGAGAGTGAGAGTGATTTCGGATCGTGCTTTTCGTGATAGTGAGAGTGATTCACGATTGTGCCATTCTTGTGAGTAAGAGTGATTCCCGATCGTGAATTTCATCCGATCGTACCTTTCTTAAGAGTGTGAGTGATTCTCGATCGTGCCTTTCTTGAGAGTGAGAATGATTCCCGTTCGTGCCTTTCTTGAGAGTGAGAGTGATTCCCGTTCGTGCCTTTCTTGAGAGTGAGAGTGATTCTCGGTCGTGCCTTTCTTAAGTGTGAGAGTGATTCCCGATCGTGCCTTTCTTAAGAGTGAGAGTGATTCCCGATCGTGCCTTTCTTAAGAGTAATAGTGATTTTCGATTGTGCATTTCTTCCGATCATGCCTTTCTTGAGAGTGAGAGTGATTCCCGATCATGCATTTCTTTAGAGTAAGTGATTCTCGATCGTGCCTTTCATGAGAGTGAGAGTAATTCCTGATCGTGCCTTTCATGAGAGTGAGAGTGATTCCCGATCGTGCCTTTCTTGAGAGTGAGAGTGATTCCCGATCGTGCCTTTCTTGAGAGTGAGTGATTCCCGATCGTGCCTTACTTGAGAGTGAGAGTGATTCCCGATCGTGCCCGTTCTTGAGAGCGAGAGTGATTCCTGATCGTGCCCTTTTTTGAGAGCTAGAGTGATTCCAGATCGTGCCCATTCTTGAGAGTGATATTGATTCCCGATCGTGCCTTTCTTGAGAGCGAGAGTGATTCTAGATCGTGCCTTTCTTGAGAGTGAGAGTGTTTACCGATCGTGGCTTTCTTGAGAGTGAGAGTGATTCCCGTTCGTGCCTTTCTTGAGAGTGAGAGTGATTCCCGTTCGTGCCATTCTTGAGAGTGAGAATGATTCCCGATCGTGCCTTTCTTGAGAGTAAGAGTGATTTCCGATCGTGCCTCTCTTCCGATCGTGCCTTTCTTGATAGTGAGAGTGATTCCCGATCGTGCCTTTCTTTAAAGTAGGAGTGATTCTCGATCGTGTCTTTCACCCGATCGTGCCTTTCTTGAGAGTGAGAGTGATTCCCGATCGTGCCTTTCTGGAGAGTGAGTGATTCCCATTCGTGCCTCTCTGGAGAGTGAGTGAGTGATTCCCGTTCGTGTCTTTCTTGAGAGTGAGTGATTCTCGTTCGTGCCCGTTCTTGAGAGCGAGAGTGATTATGATCGTGCTTTTCTTGAGAGCGAGAGTGATTCCAGATCGTGCCCATTCTTGGGAGTGATAGTAATTCCCGATCGTGTCTTTCTTGAGAGTGAGAGTGATTTCTGATCGTGCCCTTTCTTGAGAGCGAGAGTGATTCCAGATCGTGCCCATTCTTGAGAGTGATAGTGATTCTCGATCGTGCCTTTCTTGAGAGTGAGAGTGAGAGTGATTCCCGATTGTGCCTTTCTTTAAAGTGAGAATGATTTCCTATCGTGCCTTTCTTCCGATCGTGCCTATCTGGAGAGTGAGTGATTTCCTGATCGTGCCTTTCTTGAGAGTGAGAGTGATTCCCGATCGCACCTTTCTTGCGAGTGGGAGTGATTCCCGTTCGTGCTTCGTGCTGGCATTGAGGTTTCGTATATTATTTTTAAAATAAATAATTATTTTTCTACTTTTCTTTCGCTTAGTTAATAAGCGTACTAAATAGTGAGTTGTATATAGGTGTGTGCAATGAAAGCTCTTGGTTTTAGTGTGAACAGAAAATCCAGCTTGGATTTTGCCGTTCTTACTGGTGGCGAAGTAAGTTTTTTTTTCCTATTTTGTAATTTAACTATATTTATTTGTTTATTTTTAGGGTTTCATCTTATGATAAATATTTGAAACTTGTAGGTAAAACGTGCCGTTTATGGGACGTCAGAAACACGTCAGAATCCCTCGCGGTATTAAAAGGTCGTATCGGCGCAGTCAGAGGCATTAAATTCTCTTCTGACGGAAATTTCCTCGCGTTTGCCGAGCCGGCGGATTTCGTGCATGTTTATGATGTGAAAAAGGAGTATAGTTCGGCGCAAGAGATCGATTTGTTTGGGGAAATTTCGGGGATTTGTTTCAGTCCGGATTGCGAGTCGCTTTTTGTTGGCGTGTCGGATCGGACGTACGGAAGTTTGTTGGAGTTTAAGAGGAGGCATCAGTATCAATATCTTGACTCACAGCTCTAGTTGTTATATACTGCTGATAGATATGTTTTATTACTTTTTGTTGTTGTTCTTGTGTGTGTAAATCTGTGAAGCTGTGGTGTGCATAGTATAACTTTTTGTTTCTTTTTTTTCCTATGTGATTAGGATTAGATGGGGTATATTATAAAAACAGATTATGAAGTGGTTCACTTATTTATATTTTATCTGCCTTTATTTTGTTTAACATTTTTCTTTTTTTTTTTTTTTAGCAAAAAGCATTGAGCTTGGCAGAGAAAACAAACTACCTCTTATTCATGATAAATGCGTTTCAGGTATGCAAAGTTGTAAAAAAAGCATACTTGTAAAAGAATAAATATATTTCTCTTGTAAATAAACAATAATTTTTGAATTGGCCTTTTGTCTTTGTTTTGTTAACAGAGTCTAGAAGATGAAATAGTGAGTGAAACCATAATGCAATTAGTGAGCCTTCAATTATGGCACTCTCTTTCTTCTGGCCGCTTTCAGGTACTTTATTTTATTTTTTTGTTTACTTTCCTATTTGTCTTCATTTCAAAATTAGGGTTTAGGGTTTTCCTAATACATTTTTGAAACTTAAATAAACAGATGGAGCTGTGTTTGAACCCTCATTTAATAAAGAAATGAGAAAAAGCTGACTAGAAAAGAAGCCAAAGAAGCCAAGAAAAAGGGTGAGGATTTCGACCCTAAAAAGGTTCTTGAAGTACGGTTCCTTCGTAATCTTATTGAAGAATTTTTAGAGGTAATAATAATAATAGTTTATACAATTACACGAGCAAACAATTCTTCTATTGTAAACTTAATGTGCATTAAATGTATTTCAGATTCTCGATTCAGAGGTGATGGTATCAGAGTCGAATGAAGATTCAATGAATGAGCTGGACCAAATAAATGATTCATGCGTCTTATATTATGAGAGATTCATGGAATTCTTGATCGATCTGTTAAGCCAACTACCTACTAGACGGTAAGTCATTTCCATTCACTTGAATCACATTCATTCTTTTTGCATTATATTTCTCTAGCATATGATTCAAATGGCTAACAAGTAGTACTTTTTAACATTTCACAGATTCCTAAGGCCGTTGGTTGCTGACCTGGCGGTGGTGTCGAAATGCCACCTCAGCATGCTTTACACGCATGAGAAGGGTCGTTTGTTCTCTCAGCTCGTTGACCTGCTTCAGTTCTACGAGGGATTTGAAATAGACGACCATTTCGGTACGCAATTGTCTGACGATGATGTCATGCTGACTCATTACTCTCGCCTCCAGGCCTTTCAGCTCCTCGCCTTCAAACAAGTCCCTAAGGTAATTAAATATTTTATTATTTTATCCCTTTTTCGCTTCATTTTTTTGATTGATTACATTGGATTTAACATGATATTTCTTGTTGTTTTGTAGTTGCGAGACTTCTCAATGTGCAACATTGGTTCTATTCACAAACGAGCCGATCTGACAAAAAAGCTTCTTGTCTTGTCGGATGAGGAATTACGCGAGCTGGTCTGCCAAAAGGTGAGTCATAATTACTAATTCTAATCTTAATAAATATGCAACAGATAAATAACTAAGACTTAATTTAAATGGTTTTTCCCATTTTAATTTGCAATTTTGTGTTGAAATCATAGTTACAAACTCTCGCAAAAAATAATTAATCAATACTTTAACGTAATAAACTAACTTTTATCCATTTTAATTCGTACTCTTCTTTTTCAACAGCTGAAGCTAATTTCGGAAAACGATCCATGCAGCCCACAACGAGATTTCCTAACGGAAGTAATGATCTCGTTTTTCTCAAAACGACAATCACAAAAAGAAGCGATAAACGCTCTGCCACTTTATCCGAACGAGCAAATAATGTGGGACGAGTCTCTCGTTCCGAGCATAAACTACTCCGGCGAGGGCTGTCTCGCTCTCCCAAAACTAAACCTCCAATTCTTGACCTTACACGATTATTTGTTGAGAAATTTCAATTTGTTTAGGCTCGAATCGACGTATGAAATCCGTGAGGATATACAAGCCGCATTTGCTAGCGTACGTGAATAATGAAGGAGAGACGAGTTTTAGAGGTTGGTCTCGCATGGCGGTACCGTTTAAAGGGTTTAGGATTAAAGAGGTGAAACAACCGAATATTGGAGAGGTAAAACCGGCTTCTGTAACGGCTGAGATTGAATTTACGGTGTCGAGTTACCGAGCTCAAGTTCGGTCCGAGTGGGATTCTTTAAAAGAGCATGACGTGTTGTTTTTGCTCTCGATTCGGCCTTCGTTTGAGCCTCTGAGTGCTGACGTGGCGGATAAATCGACGGTTCCCGAGCGATTAGGGTTACAATTCGTGCGTGGTTGTGAAGTGATTGAAGTTAAAGATGAAGAGGGGAATTTGATGAATGATTTTACCGGAAGGGTAAAAAGGGAAGAATGGAAGCCTCCGAAGGGAGATTTACGTACCGTAAAAGTTGCATTGGATCCCGCGCAATATCATATCGATGTCACCGAAAAGGAATCGGATGATGTGTACGGGTCGTTTAATATTTTGATGAGAAGGAAGCCGAAGGAGAATAATTTCAAGGCGATTTTGGAGTCGATTAGGGATTTGATGAACGAGACTTGTATCGTGCCTGAGTGGTTGCATAATATATTTTTGGGGTACGGGAATCCGTCGGCCGCTCAATGGGTTAATATGCCCGATTTGTTAGATGAGATTGATTTTAAGGACACTTTTCTCGATTCAGAGCATCTAGTAGATTGCTTCCCCAATTATGAGGTAAGTGATCTAGAAGTAATCATTGTAAATTTGAAATTTGCAAAAAAGTCCCTGCATTATGCCTAAATTGCAAAAAAGGCACCTTACTGTTAGTTTGAAGTTATAACCGTTAGTTTTAATAGTTTAATCACTTGAAAATTAATTTTTAAATATTAATTAATATTTTTAATTTAGAAAAATATTTTTGTTTTTACTGATTTTTTTTATTTTTTTGTGTATTTTTGTGTAGGTTTCGTTTGTGAATTCGGACGGTACGGAAAGTACGAACCCGAGCCCGCCGTTCCGTATTAAATTTCCAGACTCATTAAAAAGAGATGCTAAAAATCTACCAGGCAATAATGCCAGGCTGGCACTTGATGATCAAAATAACGCACAAAAGGAGAAATTGGTGGTCGAGTCTTATGTACCGGCCGATCCCGGTCCGTACCCGCAAGACAAACCTAACCAAAACTCTGTTAGATTCACACCCACTCAGGTAAACTTATTATATGCATTAATTATGATCAAACTTTATTTTTTCGTGTGTGAATATGGTTGTAATGAAGTTATCATATATGCGCGTAGGTTGGGGCGATAATTTCAGGAGTTCAGCCCGGTTTGACCATGGTTGTGGGCCCGCCTGGTACCGGAAAGACTGACACGGCGGTACAGATATTAAATGTGCTTTACCATAATTGCCCTTCTCAGAGGACTCTTATTATTACTCATTCAAATCAAGCTCTCAACGATCTCTTCGAGAAGATCATGCAGGTGAGTTACTAATCTTATGTTTCCCCATCTCAAATCGTGATGATAATTAATTAAGGGAAATTTTTAAATAACCCCCTGACTTTTCTGAATATTACAAAAAAAAAACCCCTCACTTCTCAGATTTCTCAAAAAATCCTCTATGGTGTTAAAAGTTGACAATTTATGGTTAAATATTTTTTTTATTGAAAAGTGAGTTTTTTTTTTAGTATTCAGAAAAGTTAAGGGGCTATTCGGAAATTTCCCTTCATTAATTAATTAAAGAATTACTATGTTGTTTTGTTTTATTTATTAAATAAATAAATAATAAATTTATTAAATAATTAAATAAATAAATAAATAATAAAAAAAAAAAAAAATTAATTAACATCTTGTTCTACAGAGGGACGTACCGGCAAGGTACCTGCTCCGTTTAGGTCAAGGCGAGCAAGAGCTCGTGACTGACCTCGACTTCAGCCGTCAGGGCCGAGTCAACGCCATGCTGGTCCGCCGTCTAGAACTTTTACAAGAAGTCGAGCGGCTCGCGATTTCCCTCTCTCTCCCTGCTGACTCAGCGCACACGTGCGAGGCCGCAGGGTACTTTTGGTTGTTGCACGTTTATTCCAGGTGGGAGCGGTTTGTTGTTGAGGCGGAGGAGAATAGGGATAAGAAGGGGTTTGTGAAGGAGAGGTTTCCGTTTAGGGAGTTTTTTGCGGATGTGAGTGAGAGGGTTTTTGGAGGGGAGGATTTCGAGAGGGATATGAGGGCGGCCAGAGGCTGTTTTAAGCATTTGTCCACCATGTTTCAGGAACTTGAAGAATGCAGGTTTGTGTGCTTTCAGTATGATACTAATTTGATGAATGTCATAATTTCATGTATATCCCTATAAAAAGTGAAATATCACCAATTCCCCTACGGAACCACTTAAATATCGTGGTGAAATTTGGCCTTATATGTGATCATAACTAAGCCATTCACTAATCCTCATATTTATATGTTAATATTTCAGGGCGTTTGAGCTTCTCAAATTGACAGCAGACAGAGCGAACTATTTAATGACAAAACAGGCGAAAATCGTTGCGATGACATGCACACACGCGGCCCTAAAACGCAAAGATTTCCTCCAGCTCGGATTCAAATACGACAATCTGTTAATGGAAGAAAGCGCTCAGATTTTAGAAATCGAAACCTTCATCCCCATGTTATTACAAAGACAAGATGATGGCCATGCGCGGCTCAAAAGGTGTATTTTAATCGGGGACCACCACCAGCTGCCACCTGTCGTCAAAAACATGGCCTTTCAGAAATACAGCCACATGGACCAATCGTTATTCACCCGGTTCGTGAGATTAGGCGTGCCATATATTGAATTGAATGCACAAGGTAGGGCTCGACCGAGTATTGCTAAGTTATACAACTGGCGGTACTGAGAATTAGGGGATTTAGGGTTTGTGCGTGAGAATCCGATTTTTCACAAGGCGAATTCTGGATTCTCGTTCGAGTATCAGTTGGTGAATGTTGAGGATTATAACGGAAGAGGCGAGTCAGCACCGTCTCCTTGGTTTTATCAAAACGAAGGGGAAGCTGAGTATATTGTTAGCGTGTATATTTACATGAGATTATTAGGGTATCCAGCGAGCCGTATTTCGATTCTGACGACGTATAACGGACAGAAGCTTTTGATTCGTGACGTCATCAATCGACGGTGTAAAATGTATGGAATCGAGCCGCCTAACAAAGTCGCGACTGTTGATAAATTCCAAGGGCAACAAAATGATTTCATTCTTTTATCTCTCGTGCGGACTCGGTTTGTCGGGCACTTGAGGGACGTCAGAAGGTTGATTGTCGCGATGTCTCGCGCGAGGCTCGGTTTGTATGTTTTTTGTAGACGCGAGTTATTTGAGCAGTGTTTTGAGTTGCAGCCGACTTTTAGGTTGTTGATTGAGAGGCCGGATAAGTTGGGTTTGAATCTGGAGGAGACGAGTCCGTTTACGGAGCGGTTGGTTGAGAGTAACGGAGTTGTGAGGTTTGTGCAAGGGGTCGAAGATATGGAGCAGATTGTTAATTTGAGGTTGCACCAGCTCTATCAGGTATAGTATAGATTAGGGTTTAGGGTTTAATTTGTTTGTTAGTTTTGCGTGATGAACTGATGTGAAGTTGGTGTGTTTTGGTTTGGACAGATGCAGACGATGAACCGAAATGCGCGGATCGGAAATGGAGCTGAAGTAGAAGAAGAAAAAGAGTCAAAAATGGGTCTTGATTCCAACACAGAAGGCCAACCGCGAGTCGATGATAATAAAATGGCGGTTGATGATTCTGGTGAGCAAACTGAACTGGACACGCAAGCAGGAGGAGATGTTGCTCCGTCTGATGACAATGAAATGAAAGAGTGACATCACAATCTTTACTTATTAATTAAACACTCGAATGATAGGGGCCTTGGCGAATAATTCACAATTCACATGGTGGCCTTGATGAATTATGCTATGCACAACCTCAATAATATAAACCAGTTGTGCACCGCTGTCACACACCTTGCTTCATTTAGGGGACCGAGCAAATATGTACTCTTAAGCAAATATGTACTTATTTTTTCTTTTGATGCTTTTTGTTATTTTGAACCGTGTTTATTTTCTGTGGTTAGGCGGGATGATTTAAAAACGGGATCGTATGGTTTAACTGTCGGTGGATGTTTTGTTTTGGGGACTCGTTTTTAGGAGATTCTGGAACTAAGTTTTTGTAGTTGAAGAATGTAAAATTTCGTGTTAGTTGTTTGATATTGAATTGCAGAATCACGTCTCCGGAAATGTCATGTTAGTTATTTGCTTTTTCCAAAATGTGTCAATTTTTTTTATAGGATTTAATAACTATAAGCAAGTTTAATAGCGTTCACATCCCTACTTATGATAATATATTTCTCTTTTATTTATTAAACATTTCAAGTGGCGTTAAAAAAAAACCTTGAGTTGAGTGTGTTTCAGGGTGGCTGTGGTTGGTTGAACAATGAAGACCCATTTTGGTCCAACCTTCTCTCTCTTTATTTCACTTGTCAAAAGCCTCTCTCAAAGTATCTTTGATAAAGTTGAAAAATTAAACCATTATTAGTGGGTTGCTATCTCTCATGGGGGTTGGGAGGTTTAGGTTTGGGTGAACTGTTTATTGGCAAGTTTGTTGCAACTGTCATGGAACTTATTACCATGTACAATGATATTGAACTTGAAAACAAAACAATATCCTTTTATCATGCTACGTTAGGACCAAGATGTTATCAATTTGTGTGATAAAACTTAAAAAAGAAATCTTAATTTAGCTAGACTAGGATAATAACTAAGCAAAGACATACCAAATAAATCATTCATGCCCTAATTAAAAAGTATTAATTTTGACGTATTTTTATGGAATGACATAATGCATTAAACCCCTATGATAATTCATCCTTTTCTCAGACTCGGGCTGTTTTGTATGTGCTTAGGTGCTATGATACTCATGATCAGTTATTTTGTGACTAGATTGCATTACCATCATGGCCCGCATTTTTTTTAATCTCTTGAGGATCCTGATTTCTTTTTGGATCAATAGAAACATCAAGCTCTCTTTCTCTCATAAACTCCAATAGTAGAGAGGGAGTGGCACCCCTAACTCTTTTGTCCCCCCTCATCCTTTCACCTCAATATGAGTTCAAACACCCATACCAATTAAAAAAATAATTGAGCTAATCATCATACAAAGATCTCTATCTCTTCTTTTTGTAACATATCTCTGTCTCAATTGCTTTCTTCATGTAGGTAATTCTCTTAACTTAGCCAAAACAACCATGCCCTTCATTTTTTCTCTAATTATATATCTTTAATTTGATCATCGGACACCCTAACTTGAATAACATGCAGACTTGGAGAGGTGGGATTAGATAATTTCTACTGTTGGTGTTGCCTACACGAAGTTCCAAATCCTGTCAAGTTTTGCACTAATCAAAGATTATTATCGATGGACTCGTCATCAAGTGGAAGCATATCATCAAGCAAATGTGGAGGTGTGGCCGGGAATGAACAAGAGTACACATCACCTCACCTTCAAATGACCCTTTCCCTCCTCCATAATCCAAACCATGATAAATATTATAACTTCCTTGACCCCTTTTCACCCTTCCTAAACCCTAACCCTCCTTTCTCTAACTAACTTGACCCTTTCGTGCCCTCCCTAAACCGCAACCTTGATGATACAACTTTTACTTCTCCTTGGCCATCTACACCTCACTTTCCAGCCAACACCAATAAAAACAGCCCCCAAACAGTTACATTACTCCCACCACCTATGTCTATACCAACTAATAACGTACCGCCACGTGTACCTAAGAAGCGGTCTAGGGCATCATGGCGACCTGCAACCACTGTCCTAACTACCGATACCTCGAATTTTCGCACGATGGTGCAAGAGTTCACGGGTTTTCCTGCACCGTCTTTTGTACCGGTCTCTCCATTTGTTCGGCCTCACCTTGGTAATGCTTTGGGACTGTTCCAACATGGTTCTAATGCCAGCTTGTGTCCGCCATACCTCCTAAGTCCATTTTTACATAAGATGCAAAACAACACTTCTTCTATTGTTGATGCTATTGCTTCTATAGCTAGATCAAGTGGAAACCTAGCCAATGTGAACACCATGTTCGCTGCCCCGAGTGCAACATCTACTTCTTCATCAAGCTCAAATACAAATTTTGTTAATGCTAGCATTGCTATTAGCGCTACAACCTCTTCGGTTGATCCAACTTCAAATTTTGGTAATTTGCAATCTCATCGACCTTCAAATAACAAGTACAATTTTACAACCCAAGAAGATCTAGCCGGTATGGTCGGATCTGATCTAGTTAGTTTGGGTCGTAACCCTGTCGAGCTCGGTAAGTCAAGATTGATAGCCTCAGAATCTGAAACGCGCACAATAGATACAGGATTGTCTGATTTCTTGAAGTATGCAGATCCAAAGGAAAGAAAATGATACGTGAAGATCACTGTTAATTAGCCCACTGTAATAATTTTTCTCAGATCTTTTTACATATATTTTGAAGTATCATGTTAAAATAATTATGAAAAAGAGCAATCGCAAAGTGAGGAAAACGGTATCCTTCAAGGATTGTTTTGACGGGATCCTCCATCGTCAGAACTCGACTTGTGCTCATGTTCCAGTACACCTTGGGAGCGTATATGCTCCCCACGACAATCTCTTGAAATTCTTCACACATTTCTCACTGTTCCTTGCCTCGTACAAGAAATCTAGTTCCTCTATTTCAACTATTATTGTACTTCTCCTTTTCACCTTTCTTTTCTTATTTCCTCTATTTCAACTATACTATAAATCTGTCTTTAGCAACAAGTTGAGTTTTTTACTATTCTTCTTCTACACAATACAATATAAGTTGAATGTTTTGCATTTTTTTTGCTACAGTTTGGAGGACTTCTGACTGCTGGCATCGTACTGTTTTCTGGAATGTATGTTCTTCCCATGTTTACATTTCATTGTAAATTAATTGAATGAAATTAATAAATGGTGATTAAAAATATGCATAATGTGTTAAAAATTGGAGGGAATTTCTATTAAAAAAAAATGGTGTGAATAACTTAATTTCCACCAAAACGACCATGTGTTATCATCTTTTAATGATGTATGTTTTATGTATGATTTGGTGTGGTTTGTTCTTTAATTGTTGTATACTAAGTCTTAAATAAAGAGCAATGAAGAAATTCCGGTTGTTGCAACGTATAAAAACTGGTGAGTAATTGTTGTACATTTGGAGTATCTTGCCATTTATGAAATTTTAATTAGGGTTGCGCTATTTCTAGAGCAAGTTTTTCTCCGTCTAGAGCAACAACTAATTAATTGAATAGATTACCGAAAATACCCTTATTCTAATATGGTAATTAATAATTGTGTATTCTGAGACAACTTTCTCTAATTGATTAAAAAACGAAATATAACATAGAAAAAAAATACAAAATAATGATTGTCTAGAAACAACAGCTCTTCTTCACAATCTAATATCATAATTTATGTTCATTTTTAGATTCAACAAGGCACATAGCTTAAATAATATATATATTTTCAATATATATAGTTTTTAATATAGATGGAAAGATGTAATATCATAATTTATATTTATTTTTTAATATAGATTCAAAAAAGAAATATTAATCGTGCATGAAGTTGTATAAATAAGCAACTTATATACATAGATATTTAGCAGAATTTTATCTTATATATACTTTTTAAAAATTTCTTGTTTTTATATGCAAGTTAGAGAGAATGAGAAATTAAGGCAATCAAATAAGAAATAGTTTATATGATAAATAACTCCCAAAATAGAGATAGGACGTATAATTAAATGGATGATATATTTATTTTATTATTTCATTAATTATTCTTACTATTTTGTTGATATTAATTTGGAAAAGAAATGATACACAATAAATCAACAATTATATATTAAATATATAGCACAATACATGGAGGGGTATTTTTGGAATTTTAATGAATAAAATTAATGACATTCTAGACCGAGAAAATCTTGCTTTAGAAATAGTGCCATCCTTTTAATTATTCTTATGGACCAGTTTCAATCTTAACTCACTGTCCTAATTGATAGTACAATTTTAATCATACAAGTACAAGTAATAACAAAAATTGTTACAAAAATCTATATATTTAATACCTTACTATAGATAAGATATTCTTTTGAAATAAGTATTATATATAAGATTTGTCAATCGTATTTATTTACATATCTTGCCATTCAAATTACTTGTCCCGATTTATTTGACTGTATATACTTTCATTATAGTTGTAGACCATATGTCAGAATTTTCAAAGTTTCTTCAAAATCATATAACTCTAAAATTGGGCCTTTTGTCATATTAAGAAATAAAGCCCAGAAGCCCATAATAGCACCTCCTCCTCGCTCTAGCTAGTAGCCTAGTACTGTACTGCTACTAACTATCAACTATGTAATGTAAATTCCAAATCCTATTTCGATTCGATCAGCTCCGCTTCAAATTTCAAATCTCAGAAACCCCAAAACAAAACCACCTTGCTCCACTCAAAACCTAGCCGCGACACATCCCCATACGCCGGCGTCGAGAACCGCCTCTGCCTCGACGCGAGCTCGAGCCAGATCTCGCTCGCCGCGACTCCAGACAGACCTCGCCGTGCTCCAGACAGATCTCGCTCGACGCCGCTCCAGGCAGACCTCGCCGTGCTATGGGCGCTCAAGCTGTCACTCATTCGCCTCTCGTCAAGAAACAGCCTTCCTTCAATCTCTGTAAGAAACTCCCAATTTTTTATCAATAGAGGTTTTTCTGGTGCTTTTTTAATCTATTTTGTTTTGTGTTGATTGCATTGGAGGGAAGATGAAGAGTTATATAAGTGATTTAGTTTCATTGTTGATTATTAAAAGTGCAGCTTTGAATTTGATTGATTACCATAAAATGTACCCCCATTTTGACCTCTTCTCTCTAATTAGCAATTGTTTCTTCCAGCCAGCAAGATGCAATCTCGAGCCAGATCTGGACGCGGCTCCAGCCAGCACGATGCGAGCTCGAGTCAGATATTGACGTGACTCCAGCCAGGCTCGTAAACCCTAGAGAAGGGTTTCTGATGGAGATGGGTCTCTTCTGATCGGGTCGGATCCGTTCCTTGACTCTCTGTCTCTCCCAAGTATTTCTGCAATTCTCCATTTAGTTCTAAGGTTATATTTCGTCTCCATTTTCTGGAAGTTTTCTTTGAGATTGCTGCCTGAATTTTTCAGTTGTGAGTTAGGTTTAGGGTTAACATGTGAGTCTGTCAATTTCTTGCTTTTTTCTCTATTTATGTTGGAAATTTGAATAACTGTCCACTCTATATTGTTTATGCTTGAATGTTATTTGGATCTGATGCTGTTCAAAGTAATTGAATAAGTGCTTTTGAGATTTATCAACCGTATGGTTCTTATTCTTTTTTTGCATATTCTTTTGGAATTTATTTATCCAGCCTTCTTCAATACACACCATGATGACAAAATCACTGTTTCTGTGAAGAAGGGGAACTTACAGCCCCTCTCAGATGCATTGTTATTATTGTCAATTAGACAAATTAAAATTAAATTATATTTTTTTAAAATATATATCAGGTAGTAACGCGTCAAGTTGTATCAGTGCATGAAGTTCATGCCCCGTTCAGTTCACCCCCCCCGGCCCACGACGAGTCATAAGAGAGCATTACATATTATTCTTCATAATGAAATATATGGTATAAATATAAATAAAAAATTAACCAATTTTTTTGTTTTTTAAGCTATACATGATATTTCGAGTGTAATTCAACACATATACATTAATAAGCCCTAAGTAAGGAAGAAAAAAAAAAGATAAAAAACATTGAAAACCATACCAAGTTTTAGAACCAAGATATTTTTTTTACTTGAGATAATACGTTATTTGCAAATATATATTTGTTGAAATGTGTTGGCTGGAATTTTCTGAATGATAAAGCCTTTTATATTGAAGAGTTGGAGGAGGAGATGCAGAAACTGCATGAGAAGCGCGCCCTGGCCGTCTCTGAGAGGCGGGCCGTTGATTTATCTGACGAGTCGGCAGAGATGGAACCGGCCGTCAGAGCAGCCATGGCCATTCTATCTACGGGAAGCGGCAGCTCTGATGTTTCTTCGAGTGCTAGGGCAGCGGCTCTCGTCGCGAAAGAAGCATTTTCTAGGAGTGTAGAGACGAAGAAGTTGGATGAGTTTGGAAGGGACGAGAATTTGAAACGGCGCATGGATTTAGCTCGAAGGGCAGAGGGCAGAAAGAGGAGAAGGACGAGAAACGAGTCGAAGCGCATGGCGTTTAATGAGAAGAGCGGGGCGAATAGCATAGAGGGAGAATTGAGCACGGACGAGAGCGAGAGTGAGAAGGATGCGTACCTGTTGAGTCGGGACGAGCTGTTGAGGACCGCCGGAATGGTATTTAGCGACGCATCGGACGAATATGCCGATCTGAAACATGTGAAGGAGCGCTTTGAGGTGTGGAAGAAGCGGTACCGACAAGCGTACTGCGACGCCTATGTGTCCTTGAGCGTACCTGCCGTGTTTTCGCCTTATGTCAGGCTCGAGCTCTTGAAGTGGGACCCGCTCTATCATAGTGCCGATTTTGTCGACATGGACTGGCACGACCTCTTGTTTGACTACGATGGATCCGAGGAGGACGAGGAGGATATGGATTCGAATCTGATACCAGAGCTGGTGGAGAAAGTCGCCCTTCCTATACTGCACCACGAAATAGAGCATTGCTGGGATGTATTTAGCACTCAAAAAACACAGAACGCTGTTTTTGCGGCAAAAATGGTGATAAATGACCTCTCTTTGTCTAGCAAGGCATTGCACGAGCTGCTAGGCATGGTGGCAGTTCGTTTGACAGAGGCGGTGGATGCCCTGGATGTCCCGCTGTGGGGCCCGTCTGTCGTAAAGACGGTACCGGGTGCAGGGGAGTTGTGCGCGTACCGGTTCGGCATGTCGGTGCGCTTGCTTAGGAACATCTGTTTGTGGAAAGACATACTGGCCGGACCCGTTATTGAAAAGATCGCCATGGATGAGTTATTGAGGGGGAAGATCTTGCGGCATGTGAAGTCCATGGGGCTGGATTTACACGATGCCGTTTCGAGGCTGGAGAGGGTGGTGGATTCTATTTCGGGTCTTGCGTCAGGTCCGGGCATGGGGAGGTTGCTGGAATTTGTGAAGGAGTTGGGGGTCAAATTGGAAAAGAGGCACAAATTGGGGGTGGTGAGTGAAGAGGAAACACACCGGTTGGCGCGCAGGTTGAAGAAGATGATGGTTGCCTTGAATGATTATGACGGGGCCAGGGCTATTTTGAAGGCCTTTCAACTCAAAGAAGCACTCTAGCTCAACTTTACCTCTTCTTATTGTAATTTTATCTTAAATGAATTTATTTATTTTTATGTTTTTATTTATTGTTCTTTATTCTGATACTCTGTAGTTTGAAGGACTGATACAGAGAGGCAGAGAGGCTTTGTAATAGTAGGTTTTTCTTTCTCATGGAGATAAAAAGAGTTTTTTTTCACAACAAGAGCCTCTAGGCAGAGATGAGGCTTGGACATGGTGTTTGTTTAGCTCTAATAAACTTATGAATAAGTTGAATATGTCGTTTGCATGCGATGCAGTTAATTAACTATTTGCAGATTTTACTTATTTCTTTATTGTTTGTGAAATGAGGGAATTATTATATAAGTAAATTCATAATAATATACTTAAAATCTACTCGTAAAACGAAGGGGAGTGAGGTGCGCTCTAGTTCAATCAAATATCAGCAATAGTTAAGACAACCATTTCAAAATATCTAGTCAACCATAAACATAAGCAATCCATACATCAACAAAAGATACTAAACATAAACATAAACATAAGCAATCCATACATCAACAAAAGATACTAAACATAAATGGCAAACCTACCAAAATGCATATCTAAATAAGCAATCCATACATCAACAAAAAATACTAAACAAAAAGGGGTCGAATTCAAAGAATTAGAAACTGTGGAACGCAAGCCTAACCCAAATACATATCATCTAAATAAACAATCCATACATCAACAAAAGATACTAAACATAAACAGCAAGCCTACCGAAATATATATTATCTTAAATAGGAAATACCGCAAGTAGTACTTTTTTTAGCTTTCATTTAGGAAAGCGTGTTTATGCGGATTCTCCTTCCTTCAAAAGAAAAAAAAAATATAAAAGTTACTCTTCGAATAATATAATTTTGTGTATACTTGAATGGTTTCCGGTTTTTATTGATTCTTAATTAAGTCAAACATAATATAATGTTTGGTACCAGTTAATGGCTAGAAATAATCGATATCGGTCAACTAGAGTCGGGGAAATAGAGACTAGTGCAGTCATACTAGAGAGAAAAGAGAGTACCACTAAAAAACCTAAACACACAACTCACATGAAGAACTTGTATCAATGTATTTGAAAAAACCTAAATAACACACACAAACTAGTATACATGACGTCTTCTTTTAGTCTTCAACTTCCTGGACAAATCATTACTTAAGTTTTTCTATTTTTCCATGAGACTTTTTACCGTCCGACCCTCTCCTTGAAATTACCTTCACCGGATTTAAGAATTTCCGGCCAATTTATTTCCCTTTTTTCCCGAATGGATTTTAACACCTCCTTCGCATTATCACAAATTAATTATATCAAGTTGATTTTATCTAATAGATAGTAAGTGATATCAATATATGAGCTTCTGTTATTTTTTTTTAGTGGATTTTCTAATTGGCAATTATATGTTTTTATTTTTAATAGCATCTAATTAAATTCGATGTCGCATAACAAACATGTGCATTGTACGTGCTAAGACTAGTTTCTTTAAAATAATCTATTGATACCTCTATAAAAGAGGGAGTTTTCTTTCTTTCCTTTCCGTCACCAGCCATTTAATTGTTGACATGTATCTATATATAATAAAACATTAAATGAACTTGGTGCACACTGAAGAACATGCTAGCTCACACATGGTCTATGGAAAAAACACCAACTTCTCTCTCTTCTCCATCTCTCTTCGACCTGCTATGGAGATTTTCAAGTATAAAACCTAGCTAAAATTTCCCAAATCCTTACACCTTCCTTCCATCTCGTACTCAAGTCTGTCTCCATGTCGTCTCCTCCAGCTTCCTCAACATAAAGGCGTCAATAGCCAATTGATGGATCCGATCGAAGATGCTTTTCTTCGCGAGGTAAGATAGCCTAAAGTTTCTTTCCTTTCTCTTTATTTGTATTACCAAAATTGGAGATGAGTTTGATTGTTACTTTTTCCGTTTATGTTTATTTGTTGTTGAAAAAGTTCTTGGTTATGAATACTCTGTTGCCTTAGAATTTGAAAAACTCAGGGGTTTAATCGCAAATATACTAGATTTTGGCTGTGTGGCTGATTAGATTTTTCAAAATTGTTGTGCTGCCATTTCAATTTACAAATTTTAATTGTAGATTTGGCATATATTGGATAGTACTGAAGGGGTTACTTAATTGTACTTATAAAATGAACTTCATAATTGTAGAATATAATATAGAAATGTAATTATGTTTAGCAAAGTCAATTTCCTTTAATTCTAAAGTATATTTGAGAGAGATAGAAGTAACAAACAATCTCCATCTTAAGGTATTATTTTCATAATTAGATAGACATAATTGGTATGATTACTAATTTTATGTAAATTGGAATGATTTTCTTTTTAATTTCAGTAGGTAGAATGAAGAAATCTTTTGAGCCTCTTTGCACTCTCCAAGAACCATTAACATCTATATGATCAAATTTGATGACATTTTGTTTTCTCAATGAAGCATTTACATCTAGATTCCTGTAAGTTATTTTGCAGCTATCGCTAACGATTTTACAAAGAATTACCACACGAAATTTGAGCGCCATTTATTCTTCACGTTCATGTCATCTGATTATATGAACTTTTATTACTAATAGTATGGTAGAGATGTCGATTTGGGAAGAAAGCTCAAAAAGTTTCTGATTTAACTTTTTTATAAGGTTTTGTTTGTGTTTATGGCAAATTGAATCGAGGATTAATTATAATGCTCATTTTGGGTTTAATTGTAGAATAAGGAAACAGTTAAAATTAGGGCTGCTAATGGTTTCCCTATATCCAGTCAGCCAAATAAGTCAAAACAAAAAATCAATATTCAGTTTACTGATCCTTCTATTTAGTTTTAACTTCATTCTCCATACTCGATTTTTCATTATTGATGTGACTTATTCTTTTTTTAGGTTTACAGCAACAAGAGCAAACATATGTTGGAAACTGTTTTACCTCCATTTCACTCAAAAAGGACGACTAACAAATGAAAATGAAATGGAAGCACTTATCAAACTTGGACCTTGTGTTGGAATAAACTTAATGGCAAACACACATTATGATCTGTATAATAGTATTGCTTCACTATATGAACAGATTTGTAATCGTGTTTCAATTTTTTTATAAAATAAATAGTGCAATGAATTTATGATTTTCAATTTCTTTATGGAAGCATTAATGGTGATTGTTGTTGTACAAACACGAGCATGTGCTTGCTCTATTAACTATAAAAATCTCAGAAGAAAATAACAAAGGATATATACCTTCATAAACTCTACTTCATTGGTGGTATAGCCCATCCTTTTTGGTAGATTAAGAAGATGAACCCTACGTTCATCATCTACTCCATTTGTTGTCTCCACATGGGTCTCATTTCTTGCCTCCCCACCAGTCTCATTTCTTGTCTCCACATGGGTTTCCTCCTCCTCGTTTTCATTACAAGGAGTGAAATAATTAGGGCTCGCTTGTTCATGTCTATACTGATCTCTGTCAGGATTATGAGACCTGTTGGAGTTTAGCGTGCCGAGTTAGTTTTGTCATAAATTATATGACTTGGTCAAATTTAATTTGAATTAAACAAAACAATGGACTCCAATATTGGACTACACCGCTAGCATTAGAATCCACAATTATTTGATTCTCAATCTTTTTATATCGGATTAATTGATACATTTGACTTTCGACCAAAATAAGATACAATTAACTTTTAAAATAATTTGGAATCATTATACTTTTATAATTATTTAGGTGATTGAAAAAAAACATAACAAACCTGTCATGGCTCCGGTATCGCCTCTTGTCTATGCCAGGAGAGCTCCTTGAATGCCCCCGCCACGTCTATCACCCTATAAATAAACAAATGAAATGAAA
This sequence comes from Juncus inflexus, assembly GCA_024447665.1. Taxonomy (NCBI): domain Eukaryota; kingdom Viridiplantae; phylum Streptophyta; class Magnoliopsida; order Poales; family Juncaceae; genus Juncus; species Juncus inflexus. The sequence goes on along the minus strand of JAJHPC010000016.1, from coordinate 5,242,001 downwards.
TAATATTATTTAGAGATATAAAAAATTAAAAACACCCTACAATTAAATAAATGAAATAGCATTATTCCGATATGTGAAAATAAATTAAGCTTTATCCTGATTGATAATACCTTTGCCCATTCAACATAAAGCATACAATCATTTCTCCCAAATTTAGTCCTATTAAGGGCTTGGATCGCAGAATCATCATGCCTCTCATCATCCGTGTAAACAAAGGTGAAACCTAAATTGTAATTTTTATTGAAGTTAACTAATAACAAAAATAAGATACCCCTATTTAAAAAAATAAGGTACTCATAATCAAAATCAAACAAAATAACAAAAAAAAAAAAAGCAGATGGTCCGAGATTCATCATCTAGTCATTAGATTATTTATTGGTAGATAAGTAGAGATTTGTGCGTACTCGATCCAAGGACAATATTTCTCACACTCCCGTAACGGCTGAAAAGTGCATATATCTCAGACCGTTTAGTACCTTGGTCGAGGTTTCCACAAAACACTGGTGTCATCTATAAATTATAATAGTATAAATTAGAATAAAAAAAATTACTTAAATATGAGCTAATTGAAAATAATTTGGGTTAATTAAGACTTAATTGGCTCCTTAGGCAAGAGTCTGACACCAATGGATCTGCATCAATTTAATTAACTTTTTTCTTCTTCTAGGTTTTAAACTGTACATTTACGAATACATTAAGATAATATGCAATGCACTTGAAAGCGAGGATAACAAAATAATAAAATCGGAAGACAAAGGAACAAGAAAGCAGAGAAAGGAAAGGAAGAGAGAACAAACCCTAGTCTACGCCTACCATTGATCTGACTTTTAACTACCAAAGTGACACATCTCTCTCTAACTAACAAAGCATGGAAAAGTTTCAGAATCCCACCTTATTAGAATATATAAAAGGAAAAAGGCTGAATTTTTTATGAAATTTATTTCCTTTTATAATATCAAATTTACCCATCTTTTTATCTTTGCATTGTACAATTCTCCTAATCTAATGATGAACGTAATGTACAGTCCAAATAAATACACACACAGAGAGTGGTTTCATTCTCATTCTAATGACATTGTTCAGACTTAAGATTTAAAACAAGCTAGAAAATGAAAGTATTAAAGGAGGGGTTGAATGGAGAATAAAAGAGAGAGGACATTGATTTTTAATTTCAAGGTAAAATGATAATTTGATGTATTTTTTGTTATTAAACGATGGAGTTAACAGATGGGCAAAAATATTTTAATGTTGGGAAAGGTTAATTTTGATATTTGCAATTTTGAAAAGGTGAATATGATATTTTAGTTTTTGCAAGGGTAAATATTAAATTCCACCTATAATGTTAAGTCTTGAAAGGATTGCGCAGAAAACTGACCTTCACCTACTTTCTGCAGTTTTCTCCCAATGTATTGAACTCTTCCTCGAAAAGACCAATTTGACTTACAGGAATGAGAAATATATTAAGCTTAGCAAAGGAGAAACAAATATAAAGAATTTGAACCTTTTTTGGATCGGTTATCAGACTAATTGGAGACTCAGACATGTTGTAATATATTATGTTATTAAGCAGGGGTAATGCAACGCTTTATGTATGCTCCTTCAGAAAGCTTCGACTTCTACCTGCACAAAAAAATATGATGTTTAGAAATTTTTTTACATATTTGCATTCGCAGCCCCAAAGTTCTGTTCACTTTTAAATGTTAAATTTCTATAAAGAAATAAAACAAGATTAGAGATAAACATGGTTATCTAAACAGAAGAAACAACTGGTCTAAATCTAGTGTTCTTAAATCTACAGAATTGGAGAAAACATTGCTCAAAACAAATAAATTACTTGCTCTTGAAGCTTAAATAGGAATTAAGTCTATACAAGGAATCAAATCAGCTCAAATAGATTACCTGTTTTGTCAAAGAGATGGGAATCGGCAAGTAAAGGAACGATTTCTGTCAAGGTGCTATATGGAACACTCTGTAGAGGTGGATGAGACGAGAGAAACGAGAGAGAACTGAGAGAAAATCCTCACAAACCCTAGCTGTAGCGTCTTTTGATTTTTTTTTCTTTTTTTCTTTCAAAAGTCGTGAAGAGAGATAAATGAGCGAGCGAGTACAGAAAAAAGAGAGATAAATTAGAGAGGGAAGACATTATCCCATTGAATGAGACTGAGAGAGATTACCGCATTATAGGTTTGATATTGATGAGACAGATCGATCAAATGGCAGTGTTATCATGATAATATATAGGCATAGCCTCTCCTTGTTGAGTGGACTCCACTCCCGTTTCCACGTATGGACTCTTATCCAGTGGATAAAGAACATCTGAGTTTGTTTCATCCGAGGTATTTCTTGCCATCTCATCCAGCGGATTAAGAACATCAGTTGTGTTTGTTGAATGGACTACACCTCTCCATTTCATTTTTTAGAGTGTAGCTTGAAGGTTAATTTTTTCTTTAAAAATGCTTTGTTTTCCGTACATGCCGGCAATGTTGCAGAAGTGGGAGATCGATATTTGTCGGCAACTCCGAAAATTTCTGACTAAAGAAATAGTCAAGATTAATCGGAATTATTTAGAATTAGTAATTTGTATTAGTCGGAATGACTTTGTATATTTTTTTAAATAATATTATTATTTAGATCTTATGCCAAATTTCACATGTATCCCTACAAAACATCATAATTTCATGTATTACAAAAAGTGAAACATCATCAATATCCCTACAAAATCGCTCAAATATCATAGATACCCCTTTGATATATTTAGTGTTTAAGATTATGTTATTTTTAGTTTATATATGGTAGGTTCAAAATTAATATATATGAGGGAAAAATTTACAATTTTCTAAAAGAAAAATAAAAGAAAAATAAATAAAAATAGTATTTACTTGCAGTTTTATATTTTTAATAATGGAATTGATAATGATGCAATCGTAGAGATGCTATTTGACTCACATATTTTGACAAGATAATGACATGGGTATTAGTGATATTTAAAAAAAATTGTGGGGGTATTCATGATATATGTGTGGTTTCGTAAGGGTATTCATGATATTTAAGTAATTTTCTAGGGGTATTAGTTATATTTCACTTTTTATAGAGATATACGTGAAATTATGAAGTTTTGTAGGAGTACATGCGAAATTTGGCCTAGATCTTAATAACACATAAATTTCTTATAATTGGTCAAATGTTTCAAAATTCCATATTTCAAAATCTAAATCTATACAACAAAACTACAACATAAATAAAAAAAGAAATTTGAGATTGGTTGTACCACAAAAAATGTAATTTAAAGACAAAAGAACATAAGAAATATAAATAAGGGCCCAATCAGACAAAAAACGGGCTTAGTAAGTCAATGTCGACAAAAGTCAATCGACCGACTTTTGCTAATCGGGTAGTGATAGTCAGGATAGTTGGTAAGTGACTAATGATTAATCAGTGACCAATTAGTCCTTTTACAATACTAATCGCTGGCTTCTTTTCTAAACTTAGTTTTGCATAAATTAGTTGCACACGATACATATTTTTTGAGTTAAAATATCAACCAAAATTTGTATTTGACAATATATGACATAAATATTTTTTTGTTATAATCTCAATTTCTTATGTTTGTCAATCTATTGAAATACAAAACTATATTCATATTCAGTAAATATATAGTAATATCAACAAATTATATTCATATTTTGTAAATAAATAGTAATATCAACCCAGAAAAATAATTCATTTCTTAATGAACATAAACTAAAAAAGCGATGTGTGTGGAAACCATTTTTCCTTGATTTTCTGTAACTTCTTCTAAGTCAAGCGAATCAGAATTTTATAATAACCTCACACAACCCATTAGATTGGAGTAAATAATAATTTATTTATCATTAACGGTTGCGACATTACATTAAATATTATTTATCAGGGATATGATATTGCGTTACGGGTTGGGGGACGATCCGTGCGCGACAGCTGACGTGGCAGATGCCACATCAACAAAAGCACGATGGGTCTCCAACTGGCCTTTTAGCTGATCTGAGCACAGCAGATGACGAAAACAATATATAAATGATGATATAACAATATATGATTCAAACAAATAATATGTATATATATAACAATATATAAATCAGAAAAAAAACAATACATATATATATATATATTATTTTATCCGAATTATATATATATAATTCAAACAAAAAATAGTATATATAACAGTGTTAGATGTAATATAGATATGTTATAGCAATATATAAATATAATCTATTTCAGACAAAATAGTATATACGAGACCTGCCGCGTTGGAGAAGAAGGGAACGACGGGAAGAAAGAAGGAAGCACCGACGGCTAGGAAGAACGTCGCATAGCACGACGGGTCGTGCATCAGTCGTCGTTAGACCCGTCATGATATCCAATTTCCCTATTTATTATTTATTATTTAGGTTGAAGAAAATAAAATACGAAAAAAAGTTTGTTTTGTGTTGAGTAAATTTTAGGTTGAAGAAAACAAATACGAGTTAAGATATAAAAAAACAATTTATCATAAAAATATTTTATTTTTTTTAATGATTTTTTAATTTGATTTTAAGTATAAATCCACTCAAACAACCTAATCCACAATCATTCTCAACATATTATGGGCCCTACATAGATTTAGAAAAAGTTTAATAGTTAGTAGTGTAGTCGCATATAAAAAACTAATACTATGAAGAAAAAATTGTGCTTTGAGAAGTAGAAAAAGAAATTATTCCTTAATGATAATAAAAATTTAAATGTTTTCTTTAAAATATTTACGATTAATTTTTTAATAAAGTATATATTAACTGGTCTAAAGCGGGGCGAATACAAAAAACGCATATGCTTTTGATCTCTTGCTTTATAAAATATTGTTGATTTTATTTCCAAAAATGCACAGATACTTTAAAAATCGAACCATATCGCACCGCATACCATATCAGATAATAATCACACAATCTTTCAAACACATAAAGTGAGACTAAATGCTTTCTTCTCATTTTACAAACTCCCTATTTAAATTTCTAATATCATCATCAGAACTAACTAACAGATGATCAGCCGTATCCTAATATATATATGTGCATATCTCCACGCCATATAATAATATGTCCCAGGTCTCTTTCTACTATTACACATCTATTAGAGTTCCATGAGAGAAGAGTCAGGCGGTGAAAATGTTCGTAAAAGTTATCACAAATTTAAAGTTACGATTCTTTTTCTTTAGTTTTATTTAAAAATTCATTTGGAAACCTTTGCATTTCAATTTCTTTATGTCTCCGCATTTTGTAAATGAAAGAGTCGTAATATTTTTTTATGTGATTATTATTTATTTGTATTTAAGTTTTGTGTTTGATAATTATTATGAAGCTTGACGTACAAATATACGTAAGGGATTGCCACACTCGACCCGTTTTGAAACTTCTGATATGATTTTGAATGTGACTGCGTCTGATATAATACTAGGATGTTTAGAATATCAAACCTAACATATTTGTGCACAATCCATACTTTCATACTTGTTTGTCTATGGTAACATGTGTCCATAGTCCATACTTTGTCAATACTCGATTGTAATATGTGTCCATAGATATTCACAACACCAGCTGCAGTATGCTTTCCCGGCCTTAGAAGAAGAGGGATCCATTTTTTGAGCAAAAAAGTTTAAAAAATTAATGCCGAAAGAAAAGGGGGAAATGATGGCTTTTTATTGGGATTTCACAAAATATTAGATTTAGATTTAATGTGATGTGACGCAGTTTGCTGTTTGAAATCATAACAGAACAATTCTATGACCACAACACAACTTAAGGTTGGTTTCAAGTTTTATGGTGACACGTCAGCCAGCTTGGCTGGTTGCATCGCCATTTGACAGTGAACATATCCTCCTCACCGTTTGTTATTTTCTACAGTTGCACACATCTTTTTTTAGTTTTAAAGCAGGCCCAGATATACGAGATATGTTGTCAGACAAATGCATAACAAGCACTATTGAGTTTTTTTTTTTTAGTATTATTTTCAAAAATAATTCAGCAAATAGTACTTTTTTGAAAAAAGTTAACTAACTAGTACTATCATCATCTGTGATGGCGGTAGAGACCTTCTACCGCCAGCACCAGTGGCAGTAGTGCCTAATTTTCAAAATTTTCCCGTCAACGGTCTTAAACAGGGTAATTAGGCTTTACCGTCAGGCCATCTGGCGGTAGTGGCATTGTTGTAATTTTTTTCTGATCTAATCGGGTATCAAATCCGTTAAAAAAAAATTGAAAAATACCTCTACCGCCAGGCCATCTGGCGGTAGCGACATTATTATAATTTTTTTCTGATTCAATCGGGTATCAAACCCGTTAAAAAAAAATTGAAAAATAACTCCTGGCGGTAGAGTTGGGGCAATACTCCCTGGATAGGCAGCGCAAAAGACAATTTAGCTTCTATCGCCAGGGGGCCTGGCCATAGAGGCTTCACCCCATAAAACCCACCCGACCCCTCTCTCTCTCCCCCCATTTCTCCCCCAAACAACCGAAGAAAAAAAACCAAAAAAAGAGCGAATTTTCTGCCCAAAAAAAAAGCAAAATTTTGGAAAATTGAAGTGAAAATATTTGAGAATTAGAAAGAAGAAAGAAGAAAATCGAGAGAATTCAATGAAAGGTTAGTTATTTTAGTTTATTTTTGAGTTTAGGGTTTAGGATTATTTTTTTAAATTGATAGAAATTAGTATGAAATAAGTTTGGATTTCTTGAAATTAGTTATATTTCTTGAAATAGATTGCTTCAAATTGCTTAGGATTAGTTTGATTTTGAGTTTTTAACTAGGATATTTTGTTTTGAGTTTTTAATTAGGAATTTCTTTTTGTTGATTTGTTTGTAGAAGGAGAGGAAGGAGAAAGAGAAGAAATTGCTAATTTTTTGTAATTGAAATTTGAGGTATTTTTTTTCGTATTTATTTGTATATTATTTAATTACGTTAATTTAATGTATTTAGTTTAAAAAAAAATTCATAGTGTATTTATATATGATTTGATTAGGTAATTTAATTTTTACTTGTTATTTAAATTATTTATTAGTAATTATTTTTAGTAGTTATTATTATTAATTTTTGGGTTTAGTTTATGATTTTTTTTTAAAATAGCATCCGTAACAAAAAAATTAATTAACTAGCACCCATATGGAAATATTATTTATATTTTTTTAGTGGAAATAATTGTTATAGTTATTTTACATAATAATTTTTATATATATGTGTGTGTGTGTGTGTATATATATATATATATATGTATATATATATATATATATATATATATATATATATATATATATATATATATATATATATATATATATATATATATATATGGGAAATTCTTTAAAAAACCCCTATCTTTTTCATTTCTTCAAAAACCCCCTATAAAGCACATGGAATTTTTTTACAAAAAATAATATTGCATTAGTTTATTTTATAGTATAATATTACATGAAATATTTTCCCTTTTTTATTTGTATATTATAATTTTATTCTAAGTAAAATATTATTTTATTATTATTATTTTTTATGATTTTTATATATATATGTATATATATATATATATATATATATATATATATATATATATATATATATATATATATATATATATATATATATATATATATATGGAAATTCTTTAAAAAACCCCTATCTTTTTCATTTCTTCAAAAACCCCCTATAAAGCACATGGAATTTTTTTACAAAAAATAATATTGCATTAGTTTATTTTATAGTATAATATTACATGAAATATTTTCCCTTTTTTATTTGTATATTATAATTTTATTCTAAGTAAAATATTATTTTATTATTATTATTTTTTATGATTTTTTAAAAATAGTTTATGGAAAAAAAATCAGTAAAAATTCTAAATTATTTTTTAAAAAATATTTTTTGAATTTTGTTGTAAGAAATATTTTTCAGAATTTTTTAAAAATTTATTTTAATAAAAACTTTGAAAATCATTATTTTGGAAAAAGAATTCTAAATTTTTTTGTAGCATTATAAAATTAATTAATGCATCATAAAATAATATAATATAATATTTATATTATGTTTAAAAATATTAGTATTTTTTATTATATTTTTAATTTAATTAAATATATATATTAATTTTTTCCCTTTCTTCTTCATTAAGCTCATAAATTTCCTCCTCCTCTTCGTCCTCTGATCCCATTTGTGGTTCCTCATCCAATTCATTTTCTTCTTCATCTATTTTTGGAAGAATATTATTACTCGCTCGGGCCATATCAAATACCGCAAAAATGTCTTCATTCTCACATTCATTTCCATCCTCGTCCAATTCATTTTCGTTTGCATTTGAAACTACATTCGATCTACTACTAGTTCCTACATGTGATTGTTTATTCTGGACGCGATCAACATATATTTCTAATTCAACCCCAACGCTCGTAACATGTTCCGCAAATTTAACCCATTGTGTATCGTTCGTAATTTTCAATAACCTATAATTTAACCCGTTGTCACGTTGAACGGAAGGAAATCTACCTCGGATTATAAGATCATCACTATAGGACCAACCGATATTCTCACCAACCTCGTTACACAATTCGTAATAATCTCTATTTACGTTCGTATTTTCTGGTATATAAGACGGTTCAGGTGGGTCATAGTTTATTCCGTTCGATAGATGAACAACCCGACCATCATAATATACGAGAATTGATCTGTTCTGTGCCATTTTTCTCAAGAATTTTCTCCTGTTTTTTCCCTAAATACAATAATATTTCAATTAATAAACAACAAGATTTTCCTTAAATAATCAGAAATTCCAAAATAATCTATAATACATTACCTAATTTCATCTTGATTTTCTCTAGCCTCCTTCTTTCCTTCTCTAGCCTCCTTCTTTCCTTCTAAATTTTTGATTAATTTCTTCTATATTTTCCTCTTTTTTTTTGGCTCAAAATCCTCTCAAAATCGCCCCCAAATGGTTTTTTTGGTGTTGGGGGCACGGTTTTAGGTTAGAATAGGGAGAGAGATGAAGTTGGACCTTTTTATAGCATGTACTGTCAGATGACCACTATCGCCACAGATGCTAGCGGTAGTTTGGTGTTTTAAAAAAATTCAATCCCTACGGTGTCCAGAGAACAAAAAAAGAAAAAACATTATACTGCTGGCGGTACTACCATCTACCGCCAGGAGTCTTGGCGGCAAAATTTATTTTTTGCCCGTCTCTGTCCAGGGAGTGCTCCCCCATCTCTACCGCCAGGTCCTCTGGCTGTAGAGGTTTTTTTTTTCTTAACGTGTTTCATACCCGATTGGATCAGAAAAAATTACAATATTGCCACTACCGCCAGTTTTCATTTTTTTCCCTCTCATAACGGGTTTGATACCCAATTGGATCGGAAAAAATTACAACATTGTCACTACCGTCAGATGGTCTGGCGGTAGAGGCTAATTTGTATCTAATTAACCTGTTTAAGGCCGCAGACGGGAAAAACATGTAAATTAGGCACTACCGCCAGTGTGGTTGGCGGTAGGACCTCTCTACCGCCACCATTGATGGCGGTAGTGTTAGTTAGCTAATTTGTTTCACAACAGTGCTATTTGCTGAATTATTTCTGAAAATAATGTAAAAAAAAAAAGTCGACTATTGAATCTTGACGATAATTGGAGATAACATTATATAAATCATATATATAACCTTATCTTTCTTTCTATTAGTTGCCTTGCCCATAATTAATTATTTGAGCTTCATTATATCAGCATTTGTTGGAGTTCAAATTCGATTGGAGCCTCTACTGTTCTTATTTATCTCAATTCCATTCTCTCCTAATTAAACCATAGGTCCGCTTGGAGTGCTGAACGCGGACATCTGGACAAAACACTTCTTTCTTTCTTCAAGGGTAAGGGTATAGTAATTCAGGCACGCATGCATTTTACATGGTCCCCTTGCATGTATAACCTGATATGAATCATGATGCATATACTTCACTTGTTATTATGACATGAAAAAGTGCAAGTGATATGTGCTATGTGATACATTATTGAATGCTAATTGGGTTGTTCTTTTGTCATGTTTTGTTTTGGAGGGATGCGCTGGGACTGCCCCAACCATCAATCCATTTATTATTCCATAAATGGAATTTGTGTTCATTCCATGAGTGAATGAGAAGCACCACCCAATTGATAATTATTAGCTTATAAAATTATGACTTCATTGCTTCCTTTCCTGTGTATTTATATTCGAGGAGCTTTTTCTCACTACAACATTGAAATGCAATTTAATATTATAAATCGTATTTATTAAAAAAATACTGTGTAAAGCAATAAAATTGAAAGGAAATGTATGTAGTGTAACTAGAGTCTAGAGATCTTTTTTTTTGAATGAAGAGTCTAGAGATCTTTAGTAGATAGATATTGTAAATACTAAGGAGTGTTCTTTTCATGGCACTTTTAAATTTTCAATTAAATTAATATCGATAAGTAAGTTAGAAAGATTAATCTCTATTAAAAAAAGTTAGATTAAAGTGGGGCGGCTACAGGCGATACAAGGAAAGGACGAATGACGATTAATGGTGCGCAAACCCTTCCAACCTGCCGCCGGCGGCCGCGGCAAAGTCCTCTCCAACCCTAAAACCCTAACCCAACGCCCTGCTCACCCTTTTTGGCCTGTGAATCCTAAAACCTCCCCTTCAAATAACCCTCTGCCCCAGAAGCTTGCCCTCATCAACTCACAGCCTCCCCAAACCCAAACCCTAACCCTATTTCTTTCGACCAATCAATCCATCAAACCATCTTTATCCTTCCGAGACGTCATTGAAAAAGGATCGACAATGAGAAACCTAGTGGGACATAAAGGACCGACCCATTCTTCTTGTCCAACTTCTTCACCGACGATCCTTCCTCTACCGCCTAACCCTCTTCATCCCTTTTGGAGAGGCCGTTGCTTTAACTGCCTGTACAAAGGTCACCGGGCAAGATCTTGCCGGTTTCCTAAACGTTGTGTCAGTTATTTTGGAGACGGACACGTAGCTAGGGACTGCTCCTCCAACAAAGGAACTCCTGCCAAATTCTTTGCCAAGCAACCAAAACCCCCCGAAGGTACCGCTCCGATTTGTGGAAGAGGTATGCCGGAGGATAGACCGGTTACCGCTTTTCAATTCCTGTCAACAGACGACTACCATCACCGAGACCTGTCGGATCTATCGAAGACTATCGTGTTGAGTTCTCCTTCGAATGCTAATCTTACTCTTCAAGAAACTCGAGAGAAGTTAGCGTTAGTGTGGCCAGAGTTAGTAGATTCGTTGGGAATTACTCACTGGCAAGACGAACTTTTCCTCCTCGTCTTACCTCATGAATTAAATCGAGATGATTTTATCAGCAAATTCCCATCCGAGTTGTCAAACGAAGGTTTCAAAGTGCATCCATGGAACCCCAAATTCCGAGGACGCGCTATGAATTTTAGATATGAAGTTTTCCTTGACATACATCACATCCCTCCTCAAGGTTGGTGTGCGGCTGATATTGAAAAAGCGGTGGGTTCGTTTGGGTACTACGTCCCTCACAGATCACTGACATCGCTTCGCTCTCTTCAGATCCTTCGTGTCACGGTAGCGGTCCATAGCCTCAGCGTGGTTCCAATTTATATGGTTTGGGTGATAGATGGCTATGCAGACACATTGCCTGTTGGGTTTCTACCATTCATAACGCAGCGAAAAAACAAAAAGAAAATAAAATCGAATTCGAAACCCAAAAGAAGGATCCGTGAATTACAATTAAATCAAAGAAAAGTTCATAATTTTGTACCTTCGGATTACGCTTAATCCGTGATGATCGAAAGCAAATTTGGTTGACGCATTTCTTTGCCAGATTCCAAACTGGTTTCCAAACCGATCCTTTGTATGTTTCGCCTAACCGGTCTCATAAACTGATCTCCAAGCGATCTCCAAACGAACCGATTCTCCAAGCAAACTGATTCTCCGATTCTCCAAACAAACCGATTCTCCAAACAAACCACGGTTTCAACCCGAATCACAAAGATGCCGTACTTGCTTCGTCCTCTACCGGTATCCATACGAAAAACTCCTTTGAAGGATAAAGAACGATATATGCTAGTATTCGTTCTTCATTTTTCTCACAGAAATAACAAGAGAATAATTTTCGAATTTTTCTCTCCTTTTGTCTCACAAAAGTTGGATGAAAATAATATGCCTTCATCAATCATTTTTGGGTGTCTCTTGTGCCTATATAGTCCATAATTTCATATCCTATGTGCATGATAACTATGTAATCATATATGCAACACACCTTATCATATAAGATGTAGGAGTGGATGTGTCACTTGACTATGTAGCTCTTCATACAACTTATCACATAAGTTATGATTTTTCTGTTTACGTCTCAATAGTTGTTCTTTGTGTATGACCCTGTAGGTTTACTTAATATTGGCAATAATCACAATGGATTATAAATCATGAGTGGCCTCTAGCAAGATATCATGATTACCCAAATTAAGCAAGTATAGATGATTCGATCAAACGTAATTTATGTTCATGCATTATCCCTTTGTTACACAATATCTATATCGTCCATACGGCATGGTATGTGTCAACCTTACTGATGGTGTTATGCCCTAGGCCAAAGTGTTTGTGACCTAGATGATGGATTGTAATAACAAACATAATATTTATTCTAAGATATTTCATATAATATGTGCGTATAGGTTATTTTAATATAATTAAAATAGACCATGAATATGCAATTCAGCTTTATGTCATCAAAGTGCGTGACTTATAAAGTGTTATGAATGCTATTCTAAATCGTCCCTGGTCATTTCTAGGATATTTGTGGAGGCAAATATACTTGCAGATACATATAAATATATATTTATATACAAGCTATAAATGTACACCAGTATATTAGTTGACTGATGATTATGTTTTACTGATCATGGATAAATAGTCATCAAGTCATTAATATAGGTATATGTTAGAGACCATATACTGGACTGACCCGCTATAAGAATGCTACATGTTTTACGTCATTAGCGATTCTTGTAACATAAAGTATTTATAGTCCTTTGACCTGAGATTGTCTCGGTTCCCAACATGAGTAATTTTATACTTTAATATAATCTAACACTGCCTTTAACCGGGTGGTCATAACGGTTATAATTAGGTATACAATGAATCATGTAGAGGGATGAGTGCAATCAAGATGGGATTTGTTCCTCTCATAAATGAGAGACATATCTTTAGGCCTCTTGATGAATTGAACTGAAGAAATGTATGACCATACTCAAATGAATTAATAAAAGTTATTAATGCCATTTGTTCTTGCTCAGTTTAATTTGGGATCAAGAAATATTAATCTATTTATATAAGGATGGCATATTACATGCCTTATGTTCGATATAGATATCGTGTGACAAAGGGACTAAATACGTGATTGTTGATTAGGTAAATTGGATCATCGATATTCACTTAAATTGGGTAGTCATGATGGCTTGCTAGAGTCCGCTCATGATTTATAGACTGTCAAGTTTATTACCAACATTAAGTGAATCTACAGGGTCACACACAAAGAACAAACTGAAACGGGCGCAGAAAATCCTAGCGACTTATATGACGAGTTGAATAAGAATGTCACAAAATATATTGTCATCTTATGTGATAAGATGTGATACATATATATATATATATATATATATATATATATATATATATATATATATATATATATATATATAAAGACTATGAGCACAAAAGATCATGTAATCTAGAAGAGTCTAGATGATGGCATATGGATAATGATGAGTGATGTCATACACATCTTTTAGTGTGAAGAGACATGACTCTTCACCTCTATATAAGGACATAGAGGACTCCAAATTCACAACACAACACATCATGTAGGAAACTGAGATAATCTCAAGTCTAAGGATTACAGATACATTCTTTACTGAGAATAACTAATGACACGAACCATGTAGTATTCTCACGGTGGGTCAATCCAGTATATGGTCTAACATATACTTACGTTAATGACTTAATAACTCTTATTCATGATTAGTAAAATGTGACCATCAGTCAACTAACATAATGATGTCCATTTATATCTTATGATAAAGTATGTTTGTCTCACAAACATCCTATGAATGATCAGGGACGGTTTAGAATATCATTCATAATATTTTATAGTTTTACTATCAAGTCACATACTTTGATGATATAAAGCCGAATATCATATTCAAGGTTTATTTTAGTAATAAGAATAAAATAATCAATACGCATTTATTATATAAAATATCTCTAAATAAACACAATGTTTGTTTAACACAATCCATACATCTAGGTCTCAAATATATTGGACTAGGGCATACTACTAACATTGCCTACCTCGGTGGTTCAATGGATCGATTTCAATCCGGAGGAGGGCTCGGAAATCTCTAGCTCGACGGAACCTACCTCCGGTTCTCAGGGTTCACTGGAGGTCAGAGACTCAGCGGAGGTGATGCGAGGGGGATCCGAGAACTCCGATTACAACCAATTCCCTTCCTCATCATCCTGTTGGGAAATTCATAGCCATGTACGTTACATGTGCAGCAGAACCTATGGATTTAACCCGCCCTAGGATCTACGTTAAGGGAATAAAAGTACGATATTAGCCATTAAAATTTATACCTCGGATCTTTCTGATCCGCGAGACGAAGAACGGATGTAGGTCTGAACTTTTCTGACGTGCAACCTTCTCTTTCTTGAAGCTCGACTTCGTGAACCTCTTTGCTTCTCCTAGGGATGAAGAACTGATCGCTTGCTTATCTCCAAAGTAGGAGATCTCTACTCGTATCCACGCGAACTTCAGACAGACGGAATTACCGAACATGAAATGACATTAATAACTCCTTATTAATTGACTTGAGCACGGCCGTGCGTTTCTTCAATCAAATCATCAAGAGGCCTAAAGACATATCTCTCAATTTATGAGAGGAACAAATCCTATCTTAATTAAACTCTTTCCTCCGCATAATTCATTATATACCTAATTATAATCTTTATGATCGCCCGGTTAAAGACGATGTTAGACTATATTAAAGTATAAAATTTATCATATAGGAAACTGAGATAATCTCAAGTCTAAGGATTACAGATATATTCTTTACTGAGAATAACTAATGACACGAACCTTGTAGTATTCTCACAGTGGGTCAATCCAGTATATGGTCTCCAACATATACTTATGTTAATGACTTAATAACTCTTATTCATGATCAGTAAAACGTGACCGTCAGTCAACTAACATACTGATATACATTTATAGCTTATCATAAAGTATATTTGTCTCACAAACATCCTATGAATGATCAGGGACGGTTTAGAATATCATTCATAATACTTTATAGTTTTACTATCAAAGTCACATACTTTGATGATATAAAGCTGAATATCATATTCAAGGTTCATTTTAGTAATAAGAATAAAATAACCAATACACATTTATTATATAAAATATCTCTAAATAAACAGAATATTTGTTTAACACAATCCATACATCTAGGTCTCAAATATATTGGCCTAGGGCATACTACTAACAATCTTCCACTTGCACTAGGCCGAATCTAACAAGTATCTAATACCCATCGACCTAGCATGACCCTCATGCTTTGCTTGAGAAAGTGGTTTAGTCAACGGATCGGCAACATTATCATCACTATCAACTCTGCATATTTTAATATCTCCTCTCGCAATGATCTCCCTGATCAAATGGAAATGTCGAAGTATGTGTTTAGTTTTTTGATGCGATCTTGGTTCCTTTGCCTGCGCGATTGCCCCATTGCTGTCACAATAAAGATCCACAGGATTTGCGATACTAGGAACTACACCGAGTTATTCAATGAACTTCTTCATCCAAACTGCTTCCTTAGCTGCTTCCGAAGCTGCTATGTACTCCGCTTCTGTCGTAGAATCCGCTGCAGTGTTCTGTTTGGAACTTTTCCAACTTATTGCACCTCCATTCAAACAAAACACATAACCAGATTGCGATCTAAAATCATCATTGTCGGTTTGAAAGCTTGAGTCCGTGTAACCTGTTACAACTAGCTCACATTCAAATCCTCCATAAATCAAGAATGAATCTTTAGTTCTTCTCAAGTACTTCAGAATATTCTTGACCGCTGTCCAATGACTTTCACCGGGATCAGATTGATATCTGCTAATTGCACTTAATGCATATGATGTTAGTAGTATGCCTTAGGCCAATATATTTGAGACCTAGATGTATGGATTGTGTTAAACAAACATTGTGTTTATTTAGAGATATTTTATATAATAAATGCGTATTGGTTATTTTATTCTTATTACTGAAATGAACCTTGAATATGATATTTAGCTTTATATCATCAAAGTATGTGACTTTGATAGTAAAACTATAAAGTATTATGAATGATATTCTAAACCGTCCCTGATCATTCATAGGATATTTGTGAGACAAATATACTTTATGATAAGCTATAAATGTATATCAGTATGATTTATAATCCAATGTGATTATTGCCAACATTAAGTAAACCTACAGGGTCACACACGAAGAACAACTATTGAGAAGTACACAGAAAAATCATAACTTATGTGATAAGTTGTATGGAGAGCAACATAGTCAAGTGACACATCCAATCCTACATCTTATATGATAAGGTGTGTTGCATATATGGTTACATAGTTACCATGCACATAGGATATGAAACTTATGGACTATATAGGCGAAAGAGACACCCCAAATCAAATTAAGGGCATGATTTTTTTTGTCCAACTTTTGTGAGACAAAGAGGAGAGAAAAATCCGAAAATTATTCTCTTGTTATTTCTGTGAGAGAAATGAAGAACGAATACTAGACTATATCGTTATTTATCCGTTCAAAGTGGTTGTTCGTGTGGATACCGGTAGAGGACGAAGCGAAGTGTGGCGTCTTTGTGATTCGGGTTGGAATCGTGGTTTGTTTGGAGAATCGGTTTGCTTGGAGAATCGGTTCGTTTGGAGATTACTTGGAGATCGGTTTGTGAGACCGATTAGACGAAACATTCAAAGGATCGGTTTGGAAACCAGTTTGGATCGGACAAAGAAAAGCGTCATCCAAATTCGTTTTTGATCATCACGGATTAAGCGTAATCCGAAGGTACAAAGTTATGAACTTTTCTTTGATTTAATTGTAATTTAAGGATCCTTCTTTTGGGTTTCGAATTCGATTTTGTTTTTCCGCTGCGTTATGAATGGCAGAAACCCAACATATGATACATCTGATCTAGTACAAAGCATGGCATACATGATCGATCCAATAGCCGAAGCATACGGAATTTTATTCATGCGATTTCGTTCTTCCTGATTAGCAGGACGTTGAGTCTTATTCAATTTTATGCCTTGTGACATTGGTATGAAACCTCTTTTCGAATCGTCCATTCCAAATCTTGTCAACACTTTGTCGATATAGGTACTTTGACTTAGACCTATGAGCCTTTTAGATCTATCTCTATAGATCTTAATGCCGAGGATATAAGCGGCATCTCCTGGTCCTTCATTGCAAAAGACTTTCCTAAAAATGTCTTAACATTTGTTAAAGTCGGAATGTCATTTCCAATGAGTAATATATCATCTACATAAAGTACTAAAAAAACTATTGTGCTCCCACTAACCCTCTTGTAAACACAAGGTTCATCTTCATTTTTGATAAAACCAAAACCTTTGATTACTTCATCAAAACGAAGATTCCAACTCCGAGATGCTTGCTTTAATCCGTAAATGGATCGCTGCAATTTGCAAAGCTTACCAGAATTCTTAGGATCAACAAAACCCTTGGGTTGTGTCATATACACATTCTCGAGTAAATTTCCATTAAGAAAAACTGTTTTGACATCCATTGCCATATCTCATAGTCGTAATATTCGGCTATTGCAAGCAGAATTCTAATCGATTTAAGCATGAAAACTAGTGAGAAAGTTTCGTCATAGTCTATACCATGAGTTTGTCGGAAACCTTTCGCAACATGTCTCGCTTTATAGGTATGCACATTTCTGTCCATGTCAGTTTTCTTTTTGAAAACTCATTTACACCCAATGGTCTTAGAACTTTCAGGTGAATCAATTATGTTCCAAACTTGATTATCATACATGGACTGCATCTCAGTTTTCATGGCTTCTAACCATTTATGAGAATCAAGATCCTTTATAGCTTCTTGGTAAGATGTGGGTTCATCATATATGAGCGTCACATTTCTATCACCAGTCACGAGAAATCCATATCTCTCGGGCTCAAGACGAATTCTACTAGATCTACGAGGAGTATCTTGTCTTTCAAAACTGGACTCGTCAACTCTTGAAGAGACTTGTGGATCTTCCAATGGTTGTTCATTGCTAATTAGTGGATCTTGAATTTCTTCAGGATGTACTTTATTCCCACTAGTCCTTTAGAAATAAATTCTCTTTCCAAAAAGATACCATTTCGAGCAACAAACACTTTGTTCTCGGATGTGTTATAAAAGTAATATCCTTTAGTTTCTTTAGAATATCCCACAAATAAGCATTTATCAGATTTCGGTGTTAACTTGTCAGAAATTTGACGCTTCACATAAGCTTCACAACCCGAAATCTTTAGAAAAGACAATGTGGGACTCCTCCTAGTCCATATCTCATATGGAGTCTTTTGAACATCTTTTGATGGAATTTTGTTTAGTATGAACGCGGCAGTCTCAATGGCATAACCCCAAAAAGATATTGGAAGATCTGTTTGACTCATCATAGACCGAACCATATCTAATAAGGTTCGGTTTCTCCTTTCCGAGACACCATTCCATTGAGATGTTCCAGGAGGAGTAAGTTGTGAAACTATTCCACAATCTTTAAGATGATTGTCAAACTCTAGGCTTAAATATTCGCCACCTCGATCTGATCGAAGTGCTTTTATTTTCTTACCTAGCTGGTTTTCTACTTCACTCTTGAAAATTTTGAACAATTCAAAAGATTCGGATTTATGTTTCATTAAGTAAACATATCCATATTTACTTAAGTCATCAGTAAAAGTAATGAAGTATCGAAAACCACCTCTAGCTGGTGTGCTCATTGGTCCGCATACATATGTATGTATGAGATCCAATAACTCACTTGCCCTCTCACCTCTCTTTGTGAAAGGAGCCTTTGTCATCTTACCTAATAAACAAGATTCGCACGTCTCAAATGATTCTAAATCAAATGAGTCTAAAAGTCCATATTGGTGGAGTTGAGAAATGCGTTTCTCATTTATGTGTCCTAAACGACAATGCCAGAAATATGTTGGATTCAAATCATTAGTTTTAAATCTCTTTGTATTATTACTATAGATAGACTTGTAATGTTCATGATCAATATTTAGAACATAAAGATCATTTTCTAATTGACCATTCGCATAGAAATTATTTTCTTTACTTATGGTAAAGTTATTATTCTCAATAATAAACTTAAAACCATCCAAAACCAATCTCGACACAGATACAATATTCCTGTTCACAGCAGGTACATAGTAGCAATTATTTAAATTTATTACAAGTCCAGAAGGTAAAGATAATAAATAAATGCCCACGGCTAATGCAGCAACTCTTGCTCCATTTCCCACCCGCAGGTCCACTTCACCTTTCGCTAATCTTCTACTCCTTTGCAGCCCCTGCACATTATTACAAATGTGAGTACCGCATCCGGTATCTAATACCCAAGATGAAGAAGTAGATAAATTAATTTCAATAACATTAATACCTAAAGTAGTAGTCTCACTACTCTTCTTCTTCTTCTTCTTCTTTAGATCCTCCAAGTATACCTGGCAATTTCTTTTCCAATGGCCTGATTTGTTGCAAGAAGAAACAAACACCCTCCTTGGGTTTCTTGTTCTTAGGTTCGGACAACACCTTGCTCTTACCTTTTCCTTTGACTTTGCCCTTGAATTTTCTCTTTTGACCCTTGAATTTTCTCTTTTGACCCTTGCCTTTCTGAACCAAGAGAACATCGTTGACAACATTTGTTTTCATAGTCCCCTCGAAGTTCTTCAGCATGCCGTGCAACTCCATGAGACTCTTGTCCATGTTATGCATATTATAGTTCATTATAAATGGCTTGAAATTCGGAGGAAGAGACCTAAGGATCAAATCGGTAGCCATCTCATTGCCAACATTTGCCCCTAGTTTCTCAAGTTGATCAAGGTACCCCTTCATTTTCAGAATATGAGCACTCACCGAGGAGTTGGGAACCATCTTACAACTTGCTAATGCACGTGTGCATTATACCTCTCATTTCTAGCTTGCTCTTGGAACATTTCCTTGACCTGTGCCAACATTGGAAATGCCTCTAAATTTTCAAACTGCTTTTGAAGATCGGCATCCATGGTGGCTAACATGAGACATGTCACATCATTAGAGTCGCTTGTATGCTTGACATAAGTGTCTATCACTTCTTGATCAGCATCATCAGCGGGCTGGTTAGGATGGGCCTTTCAAGGACATAATTCTTCCTTTCTTGTTTGAGAACAATTCTCAAATTCCGATGCCAGTCGAGGAAGTTTTTCCCATTGAGCTTATCCTTCTCAAGGACGGATCGCAATGTCAAAGTTGATGTGTTGTTTGTTGCCATTTTCTACACAGAATTAAATGCAGGTTTATATTAATATGTGATTTGAGATATTTTAATATAATTTTAACTCCCACTATTTTATTCAAATCAATAACTCTCAAATGTATTGATTCGGAAATTTTAACTTTAAATTTCATAGTAGGCCAAGATCCATATTTCATCAAGTTCCAAGTGAGCTTTGGCTCATCGCCTAGAACCTAATTATTTAGGTAGGAACATTTTCAATTGTATCTCATACAACTCTTGATTAATCCATAGGATGAGCATCATATGCTCGGCGTATGCATCCTATCATATGCCCCGAACCCAAGTCAGACTTGATAGTTCAGTTGAATCTAACCATGTCTAAATATCGAGAATCACCATTTCTCGCTTCTTATCACCGTAAGATTGTGCTAATTCACTATGCTTTGGCATACCCAAATTTTGCATGATCGAAGGGACGATAAGTATAGATACATGGGAGGCATTTCTATGATTCAATATTATATGAGGAATTGTTATGTTTAACCTTTTGTTTTAGTTGTTTTATTTTATCATGTATTTCATCACAGAACATCACATGCACAGATAAAAAAAATATGATATGATATAACATGGCCTTGATGATCTAAATGAGCCAATCATTAAGATCATTTCCTAAGATACATTCAACCACAAGGCATTGATGAACTCCTTCATCTCCATGATGTGTATGAGGTGGACGGTGAACTCCTTCATCTCCATGATGGGTATGAGGTGGACGGTGAACTCCTTCATCTCCATGATGGGTATGAGGTGGATGGTGAACTCCTTCATCTCCATGATGTGTATGATCGTGGTAGTTATATTATATATAAAATGAACGGAACCATGCCCGTCACAATTAACCATCAAAATAAATTACATCACATCAACCAAGAACGGAACCATGCCGTTTTTACATACATGCATATATTACACATATCACATCATCACACACAAATCACAATCATTCATCATATATCTAATATGCCATGTGTATATGCATTATGTTGTAGTTTAAACCATTTTACGAAATATGTATAAGGCGTTAGGAATATGAAATTCGGGGTCTACGATTAATCGATGCGTGAGTGCGGGGTTCGGGGTCAAGGGGCAGAGCCCCTGAAGGGTTTCAAGGGGCAGCGCCCCTGAAGAAATTTTATTTTATACAGTGCCGAAACTCAAAATTTCTTTAAAAAACTTGATGTGTTGAATACATCCTTTCGAAATTTATTTAGTGTATCATATACGTAGTTTCGCACCTTTCCATAAAATTTAGACACCCATCCGAAGGTTATGATACATCACATGCATCCCTTCATGACATAACCAAGGCACCCTTTCAAACATGTCGCAACCTTTCATAATTAAGATACATCACATGCACCCATTCATGAAGTCGCATCCTTTCATGAAATCGTAACCTTTCATGATCAAGATACATCACATGCATCTTTTCATGAAGTCGCATCTTTTCATGAAATTGCAACCGTTCATGATCAAAATGCATCACATGCACCCTTTCATGAAGTCGCATCCTTTCATGAAGTCGAATCCGTTCATGATCAAGATACATCACATGCACCCTTTCATGAAGTCGCATCCTTTCATGAAATCGCAACCGTTCATGATCAAGATACATCACATGCACCCTTGTTGGGTTTCTACTGTTCATAACGCAGTGGAAAAACAAAAACGAAACAAAATCGAATTCTAAACCCAAAAGAAGGATCCGTGAATTACAATTAAATCAAAGAAAAGTTCATAACTTTGTACCTTCGGATTACGCTTAATCCGTGATGATCAAAAGCGAATTTGGTTGACGCTTTTCTTTGCCTGATTCCAAACCGGTTTCCAAACCGATCCTTTGTATGTTTCGCCTAACCGGTCTAACAAACCGATCTCCAAACGAACGGATTCTCCAAGCAAACCGATTCTCCAAACAAACCGATTCTCCAAACAAAAACCACGGTTTCAACCCGAATCACAAAGACGCCGCACTTCGCTTCGTCCTCTACCGGTATCCACACGAACAGCCCCTTTGAACGGATAAAGAACGATATATGCTAATATCCGTTCTTCATTTCTCTCACAGAAATAACAAGAGAATAATTTTCGGATTTTTCTCTCCTTTTTGTCTCACAAAATTTGGACGAAAATATTATATTCCTTAATCTGATTTTGGGGTGCCTCTTGTGCTTATATAGTCCATAAGTTTCATATCCTATGTGCATGGTAACTATGTAACCATATATGCAACACACCTTATCATATAAGATGTAGGATTGAATGTGTCACTTGACTATGTAGCTCTCCATACAACTTATCACATAAGTTATGATTTTTCTGTGTACGTCTCAATAGTTGTTCTTTGTGTGTGATCCTGTAGGTTTACTTAATGTTGGCAATAATCACAATGGATTATAAATCATGAGCGGCCTCTAGCAAGACATCATGATTACCCAAATTAAGCAAGTATAGATGATTCGATCAAACCTAATTTATGTCATGCGTTGTATCCCTTTGTTACACGATATCTATATCGTCCATAAGGCATGGTATGTGTCAACCTTATATTGGTCGATAAATATTTCTTGACACCGAATTTGATTGAACATGAAATGACATTAATAACTCCTTATTAATTCACTTGAGCACGGCCGTGCGATTCTTCAATCAAATCATCAAGAGGCCTAAAGATATCTCTCTCAATTTATGAGAGGAACAAATCCTATCTTAATAAAACTCTTTCCTCCGCACAATTCATTATATACCTAATTATAATCTTTATGATCGCCCGGTTAAAGTGTTGGGTTTCAGACGTGCATAACGCAGCAAAAAACAAAAATTTTGTCCAAAACCAATCCTAGGATCCGTGCGTATCGGTTAAATCAAAGAAATAAATCTTAAAGATACCTTTCGGATTACGCTTAATCCGTGACGCTTAAACCATGCGTGTTGTCCATGCGCCTCTAAACCGGTTACCGTCCTAACCGATTTTACGTCCGTCTAGGCCGTCTAGGTCGGATCGTGCGGAAGTCATCTACCGCACACACAATCGGTCTCCACCAAAACTCTCAACAAACCGTTCTCATCTTCTTAGGCCGAATAGATCACCAGCGCCGAAAGTACGAACGCCTCTACTGGTGTCCAGACGAACAAACTTCTTAAAACGGGAAGGAGAACAATATATATACTAGTAGCTTGTTCTCCTCTTGCATAAGAAAACTCTTTTTCTTCTTCTTATTTTATCTCACATAAGATGTATATAATTCCTCTCATATAATCGCACCCTTTCATTTTGTCATACAAAAGAAGGCACCCTTTCGTAGTTATACAAAAAGGAAAGCACCCTTTCGTAATTTTGTCACACAAATGAGAAAGAATATTTTTCTCTCTTTTGTCTCACAAAAGAGAATGAGAAATAATGAGAGAAAGAATGATTTTGTCTTATGAATTTGGAGCCCTCTATGTCCTTATATAGAGGTGAAGAGTCATGTTTAATTTTGTGATTACATGATCTAGACTCTTCTAGAACTCATCATTATCCATATGCCATCATCTAGACTCTTCTAGATTACATGATCTTTTGTGCTCATAGTCTTTATATACATATATATCACATCTTATCACATAAGATGACAATATATTTTGTGACATTCTTATGCAACTCATCATATAAGTCGCTAGTATTTTCTGCGCTCGTTTCAGTTTGTTCTTTGTGTGTGACCCTGTAGGTTCACTTAATGTTGGCAATAGACTTGACAGTTTATAAATCATGAGCGGACTCTAGCAAGCCATCATGACTACCCAATTTAAGTGAATATCGGTGATCCGATTTACCTAATCAATAATCACATATTTAGTCCCTTTGTCATGCGATATCTATATCGATCATAAGGCATGTAAGACGCCATCCTTATATTAATCGATTAATATTTCTTAATTTCGAATTAAACTGAACAAGAACAAATGACATCAATAACTCTTATTAATTCATTTGAGTATGGCCATACATTTCTTCAGTTCAATTCATCAAGAGGCCTAAAGATATCTCTCTCATTTATGAGAGGAACAAATCCCGTCTTGATTGCACTCGTCCCTCTACATGATTCATTGTATACCTAATCATAACCATTATGATCACCCGCTTAAAGGCAGTGTTAGATTATATTAAAGTATAAAATTACTCATGCTGGGAACCGAGACAATCTCAGGTCAAAGGACTATAAATAGTTTATGTTACAAGAATCGCTAATGACGTAAAACATGTAGCATTCTTATGGCGGGTCAGTCCAGCATATGGTCTCTAACATATACCTATGTTAATGACTTGATAACTATTTATCCATGATCAGTAAAACATAATCATCAGTCAACTAATATACTGATGTACATTTATAGCTTGTATATAAATATATATTTATATGTATCTGCAAGTATATTTGTCTCCACAAATATCCTATAAATGACTAGGGACGATTTAGAATAACATTCATAACACTTTATAGTTTTACTATTAAAAGTCACGTACTTTGATGACATAAAGCTGAATTGCATATTCATGGTCTATTTTAATTATATTAAAATAACCTATACGCACATATTATATGAAATATCTTGGAATAAATATTATGTTTGTTATTACAATCCATCATCTAGGTCACAAACACTTTGGTCTAGGGCATAACACCATCAATTTCCCACTTGCACTAGGCCAAATCAACCAAGTATCTCATACGCATTGATCTATGTGGTATCACATACCAGTTGACCTAACATGATCACCATCATTTAAGGGATTGGGTTCTTAAATGGATTATCAAACATTGTCATATGCAAATACTTTGCATATTTCTATATCCATCATAATCTAAGAAGAATACTTTATCCTTATCAAGTATATAATCGTACTCTTGATTATTATTTAGTGACATTCACTAAGATTAAACTTATGTGTGCTTATTACACTTAATTCACATCATATGTAATTATGCTCCCACTGAATTTCTTGTCAACATAATATTTATCTTTAATTTTTGATAAAACCAAACTGTTTGGTTATTTCATCAAATAATAAATATTCACCTGGAGATATTTGCTTTAATTCATAAATGAATTTATGCAACTTGCAAATTCATTTCAAAAAAAATTTTAGGATAGACAAAACTCTCAAGTTATATCATATACATACTTTCATATGTTTCTATTAAGAAACAATGTCTTGACATCCACTTGGCATCTTTTATAGTCATACTATGAACATATGTCCAATAAAATTCTGAAATACATAAGCATGATGACTTGGAAAAATATTATCATAGTCTATACTCTGAGTTTAACTTAACCACAAATCATGCATTATATGTTTGCACATTATCCATGTCGGTCTTTCTATTAAAACCGTGTTTCCATCCGATGGATCAATCAAATTCAAAACTTGATTGTTTGGCATGGATTACATCTCAACTTTCAAAATCTCTAACCATTAGAGCCTTGATTCATCATAGTCTATTAGTAGAATGTGGACTCATCATCTATGAGTACGAAATTTTTATCATTAGACACGAAAAATCTATATTTTTCAAGCCTGCGATAAATTCTAATAGATCTACATGAATACACTTATATTATATACTCAGACTCTTCAACATCTTGAGAGTTTAGTTGATTAATTGCAGACTCAATCACTAGTTGAAATCTGAATTAATTTCCATCAGAGCATTACTGTCAGTATGTGGAATTTGAACTTTTCAAATTTACTCCCACTAATTCTTTTGGAAACACTTCTTCCAAAGAGATATAATTTTTGAGTAACAAACACTTTGTTCTCATATGAAATTGCAACCGTTCATGATCAAGATAGATCACATGCACCCTTTCATGAAGTCGCACCCTTTCATGAAATTGCAACCGTTCATGACCAAAATTCAAAAATTGAAAAACAACGCCTCAAAATAAAAAAAAATATTTCAAAAATGGTTTATTCGTCTTAATTTAATTGGAATTCAGTTGGCTCTTGATACCACTGTTGGGTTTCTGCTATTCATAACGCAGTGGAAAAATAAAAACGAAACAAAATCAAATTCGAAACCCAAAAGAAGGATCCGTGAATTACAATTAAATCAAAGAAAAATTCATAACTTTGTACCTTCGGATTACGCTTAATCCGTGATGATCAAAAATGAATTTGGATGTCGCTTTTTCTTTGCCCGATCCAAACCGATCTCACAAACCGATCTTTTGAATGTTTCGTCTAATCGGTCTCACAAACCGATCTCCAAGTAATCTCCAAACGAACCGATTCTCCAAGCAAACCGATTCTCCAAACAAACCACGGTTTCAACCCGAATCACAAAGACGCCGCACTTCGCTTCGTCCTCTACCGGTATCCACACGAACAACCCATTTGAACGGATAAAGAACGATATATTCTAGTATTCGTTCTTCATTTCTCTCACAGAAATAACAAGAGAATAATTTTCGGATTTTTCTCTACTCTTTGTCTCACAAAAATTGGACGAAAAATATTATGCCCTCATTCTGATTTTGGGGTGTCTCTTGTGCCTATATAGTCCATAAGTTTCATATCCTATGTGCATGATAACTATATAACTATATATGCAACACACCTTATCATATAAGACGTAGAATTGGATGTGTCACTTGACTATGTAGCTCTCCATACAACTTATCACATAAGTTATGCTTTTTCTGTGTATGTCTCAATAGTTGTTCTTTGTGTGTGATCATGTAGGTTTACTTAATGTTGGCAATAATCACAATGGATTATAAATCATGAGCGGCCTCTAGCAAGACATCATGATTACCCAAATTAAGCAAGTATAGATGATTCGATCAAACCTAATTTATGTCATGCGTTGTTTCCCTTTGTTACACGATATCTATATCGTCCATAAGGCATGGTATGTGTCAACCTTATATTGGTCGATAAATATTTCTTGACACCGAATTTGATTGAACATGAAATAACATTAATAACTCCTTATTAAATCACTTGAGCACGGCCGTGCGTTTCTTCGATCAAATCATCAAGAGGCCTAAAGATATCTCTCTCAATTTATGAGAGGAACAAATCCTATCTTAATTAAACTCTTTCCTCCGCACAATTCATTATATACCTAATTATAATCTTTATGATCGCCCGGTTGAAGACGATGTTAGATTATATTAAAGTATAAAATTTATCATGTAGGAAACTGTGATAATCTCAAGTCTAAGGATTACAGATACATTCTTTACTGAGAATAACTAATGACACGAACCATGTAGTATTCTCACCGTGGGTCAATCCAGTATATGGTCTCCAACATATACTTATGTTAATGACTTAATAACTCTTATTCATGATCAGTAAAACGTGACCATCAGTCAACTAACATACTGATGTACATATATAGCTTATCATAAAGTATGTATGTCTCACAAACATCCTATGAATGATCAGGGACGGTTTAGAATATCATTCATAATACTTTATATTTTTACTATCAAAGTCAAATACTTTGATGATATAAAGTTGAATATCATATTCAAGGTTCATTGTAGTAATAAGAATAAAATAACCAATACGTATTTATTATATAAAATATCTCTAAATAAACACAATGTTTGTTTAACACAATCCATACATCTACGTCTCAAATATATTGGCCTAGGGCATACTACTAACATAAAATACTAAAATAATTACTAAAATGAAGATTACAATTCTTCATTTATAATTATCTAAAATAAAAATATCTATAAATGAAGATTACTAAAAAAATTAATATATATATTTAATTAAATTAAAAATATAATAAAAAATACTAATATTTTTAAACGTAATATAAATATTATATTATAATATTTTATGATGCATTAATTAATTTTATAATGCTACAAAAATTTTTAGAAATCTTTTTCCAAAATAATGATTTTCAAAGTTTTTATTAAAATAAATTTTTAAAAAATTACGAAAAATTTAATAAATTCCGAAAAATATTTCTTACAACAAAATTCAAAAAAATATATTTTTTAAAAAATA
The DNA here is from genome assembly GCA_024447665.1 of Juncus inflexus. NCBI lineage: Eukaryota > Viridiplantae > Streptophyta > Magnoliopsida > Poales > Juncaceae > Juncus > Juncus inflexus. Next base: position 5,213,319 of record JAJHPC010000016.1, on the reverse strand, counting down.
ATTTAGAATTTTTACTGATTTTTTACAACAAAATTCAAAAAAATATTTAAAAAAAAAATAATTTAGAATTTTTACTGATTTTTTTCCATAAATTATTTTTAAAAAATCATAAAAAATAATAATAATAAAATAATATTTTACTTAGAATAAAATTATAATATACAAATAAAAAAGGGAAAATATTTCATGTAATATTATACTATAAAATAAACTAATGCAATATTATTTTTTGTAAAAAAATTCCATGTGCTTTATAGGGGGTTTTTGAAGAAATGAAAAAGATAGGGTGTTTTTAAAGAATTTCCCATATATATATATATATATACACACACACACACACACACACACACACACACACACACACACACACATATATATAAATTATTATGTAAAATTACTATAACAATTATTTCCACTAAAAAAATATAAATAATATTTCCGTATGGGTGCTAGTTAATTAATTTTTTTGTTACGGGTGCTATTTAAAAAAAAAATCATAAACTAAACCCAAAAATTAATAATAATAACTACTAAAAATAATTACTAATAAATAATTTAAATAACAAGTAAAAAAATAAATTACCTAATCAAATCATATATAAATACACTATGAATTTTTTTTAAAACTAAATACATTAAATTAATGTAATTAAATAATATACAAATAAATACGAAAAAAAAACCACAAATTTCAATTGCAAAAAATTAACAATTTCTTCTCTTTCTCCTTCCTCTCCTTCTGCAAACAAATCAACAAAAAAAATTTCCTAATTAAAAACTCAAAACAAAATATCCTAGTTAAAAACTCAAAATCAAACTAATCCTAAGCAATTTGAAGCAATCTATTTAAAGAAATGTAACTAATTTCAAGAAATCCAAACTTATTTCATACTAATTTCTATCAATTTAAACAAATAATCCTAAACCCTGAACTCAAAAATAAACTAAAATAACTAACCTTTCGTTGAATTCTCTCGATTTTCTTCTTTCTTCTTTCTAATTCTCAAATATTTTCACTTCAATTTTCCAAAATTTTACTTTTTTTTTTTGGGCAGAAAATTCACTCTTTTTTGGTTTTTTTTTCTTCGGTTGTTTGGGGGAGAAATGGGGGGAGAGAGAGTGGGGTCGGGTGGGTTTTATGGGGTGAAGCCTCTACCGCCAGGCCCCTTGGCGGTAGAAGCTAAGTTGTTTTTTGCGCTGCCTATCCAGGGAGTATTGCCCCAACTCTACCGCCAGATGTCCTGGCGGTAGAGTTATTTTTCAAATTTTTTTTAACGAGTTTGATACCCGATTGGACAGAAAAAAATTACAATAATGCCACTACCGCCAGATGGCCTGGCGGTAGAGGCATTTTTCAAATTTTTTTTTAACGGGTTTGATACCCGATTGAATATGAAAAAAATTACAACAATGTCACTACCGCCATATGGTCTGACGATAAAGGCTAATTTGTATCTAATTACTCTGTTTAAGGCCGCTGACGGGGAAATTTTAAAAATTAGGCGTAGTGAAACTAGTTAGCTAATTTTTTTTAAAGCAGTGCTGAATTATTGTTTACAACTAGTTAGCTAATTTTTTTTAAAGCAGTGCTGAATTATTTTTGAAAATAATGCTAAAAAAAAATTATCGAGGATGTTACAGTTCAATCCTTCCAAACACCTGTATATTCTTTGACATTATCTTTGTTAACTTGTTAACTTGCCTAAAAATGGAAAAAATCCCTTTTATTTTTGTCACGTTTTGGCTGGTTCAAGTGTCATACAACATAGTTATGAGGGCTTTCCATGTAACTGAATATTAAATTGTATTTAAATATGATAGTCCTTTCGTATGCTTTTGCAAATATCAAATCATATCTTTTGGAAGACTTCTTTCTGATCTGAAAAGCGATAATGACTGACCAGTGACTTCTCTCTGACCTCTCTTCGACCGAAGTTGGGAAAAGCCAAGACGTGAGAGTACCATAGGCACTTCGTGCGTGAGAGAGAGAAAAAGACCTCCCACTTGAGAGGCGGTTGTGGAAAACAGAACAAGAAGAATGGCTGCGCTCCAGTTTTCGCTTTTGGGGGAAATCGGAGCTGGTGGTGTCTTCCGCCAAATCAAAGGTGGAGTAGTTTTTGCCAAATTTGTTTTGAGTAGGATAATCTGTTCAGCTAGTTTGCTTGAATTTGATTTCGGTCTTTGTCCTCTTTTTTTTTTGAATGTGTGCTTGAGTCAGTAGTTTGACTGTTTAAGCTCAAGACGGAGAGAATCAATCTTTAGCCATTTTTGTATCAATTTGGACGATGTGCTGTTATTATTCTTGATCTTTATCAAATTGGATCGTGCTATTTACTTTATTTCAAAGTATTGTTCTTTCAGACTATTTTGTTCTTTCAGAATATTTTGTTCTTTCAGCCTTTTGTTCTTTTACTTAATTTAGTTCTGATTCTTTATTCTCACTTCAATGCTTAAGCTCAAAACATGATTTTTGTAATGATTACTGAATCTCAATAAACTTCCTTCCTTGACATAAAAGCAAAAATCTTTCTTTAAGATCATATTCAAATTAAAATAGTGCAGTGTTGACTTAATTTTATGTTATCAAAGTAATATGATTTATTATTTATACTAAAAACACTTACTCCAGTAATTAATAACTAATCTCACTAATCATTTATTTTCTCCAATTGCAGTTGATTTTCCACTGAACATAAGAGTGGAAACCTCATGTAAATCTGGGTCACAAATCATGGGACGGACCCAAACCCATTTCCATTGTCGGTTCCACTGGCACGCAGGTAGCAAATAATTTAAAATGGAATTTTATCATTCAGGCCCCTCTATTTTTTTAATTTTACAGGATTAGTTTTTTAAATTTTAAATTTGAAATTTCATACATTAGATATAGTTGCAGAAAATCCGGATAAATTCAGAGTGGTTGTACTTGCATCTGGATCAAATGTCACGCTTTTGGCCGATCAGGTATTAAAACATTAATTTCTATTTTAATAATAATATTTTTTTTTGCTTATATAACTGTAATAATGAAAGCCTTTTTAATTTATGCAAATATTTGAAAGTTAAGTTGAAAAAATTCAGGCCAAAGTTGGTGGCTGTAAGAAATAAATCGCTTATTAATGAATTGAAAGAAGCTGTGGCTGATTGTGATGGAAAACCCGAAATTATTCCTGGAGACCAAGGTCTTGTTGAGGTATCTTTTTCTATTATTTATTTATTAATTTATTCAATTTATATAATTATTTTAAATAATTGATATTTTAAAAATTTAGGTTGCAAGACATCCAGATGCGGTCAGAGTTGTTACTGGCATAATAGGTTGTGCTGGCTTAAAGGTACCATTTAATAATAATACATATTATTTTTGTACAACATAAAGTTTATTTGAGTAAAAATTATTATTTTTTTCTCGTTATTTTTGTTATAATGTAGCCAACAGTGGAAGCAATAGAGGCAGGAAAAGACATAGTATTTGCGAATAAAGAGACCTAATAGCTGGAGGCCCATTTTTATTGCCTCTCGCTCATAAACATAACGTCAAGATTCTTCCTGCCGATTCTGAACATTCTGCCATTTTTCAAGTATTTTTTTACCTCTTATTATTTGAGCCTAATTAAATTATAATTAGTTCATAAACCTAGATTTTCTCTCTCTTTATTTTTCTCTTTCTAAAGCGTATACAAGGGTTGCCAGGCGGAGCATTGCGGAGAGTTATTTTGTTTGCAACTGGTGGAGTTTCAGGTTTGATATATAATATATATGATTTATTGATTTTTTTGCTAAATGGTATTTGCAATTTTATTTTACATTTAACCCTGTAATTAATAGAGATTGGCCAGCGAAAAGTTGCAGATGCTTTGAAGCACCCCAATTGGAACATGGGCAAAAAAAAAAGTCTATTCTGCCACTCTTTTCGACAAGGTAAATTATTATTATTTTTTTTTATTTGTGTCCTATTACATGTTGATTTGAGAAATGATTGTGAGTTAAAATATCTTGTGAATTATATAGGGATTAGAAGTGATTGAAACACATTATTTATTCGGAGCAGACAGCACACATTATTTGGTATTTTTTTTTAACCCTTTTTTTGAATATTTTTTAAATAATGGTAAATTTTATTTTATATTTGTGAAATGCTGGTAAAATCTTTAAATTTGATGTATACCTAAAGCAATTGACATTCGCAAGTATTTTTTATAATATTAACCTCATTCACCGATCTTTGTTTTTGCATGTTTTTGTTTTAGTTGTATTATGTTTTACTACAAAGTTATGTTTCATGGTTTAAAAAGGGTTGATCTTTAAAGGAGATAAAGGGTTGTTTTACTATGTATTTTTTTATAATATTAACCCTATTTTCTGAGGTACCAATGTTTGTAATTATGTTTTTGTTATTTTGTTATTTACCTAAAACGTGATTTTGTTTGGAACCGAATTTTGCTAACTTCCATTGTATTTAATTATTAGACTTGTTGTAGCAAGTTAAAAATCTTATGAATAAATTTTCTTTTATTTACTTAGTTGTGACTCTGATTTCAATCCATTTTGTAATACATATTTACTTTTGTTGTCATTAAATGTTGATTTTAGATAATTTGCATTTTTTTCAATTGAAAAGAATGGTAATGGCTTGTCTTTTGTTTTTGCATGCAAACAAAATCAACGGTAATTTCTACAATATGTTGCAATTGGAATTCAATGCTATTTTAGGTTTATCATATATTATTTTCCAATCCCAATTTTTCTAATTTTCTTTAAAAGTAAACCACTTATTTTATGTTATTTGTAGATATAAATATATTTTAAATGATAGTTTATTTTTTCGGTAAAAGTTGACATATTGAAGGATGGGGTGGCCGCCCTAAGCTGCTGTTGAATTTTATACCTAGATATTTTGTACCAAATTCTGTTTTGTAATTTATTCCTTATTTTTAGTAAAATATATAATTGTGTTATCTCTCCACTTGGCATAATATCGGCAGTAGAATAAAAAATCATTTTTTATCTGAATAAGGGTCCAATATGAAAATTTCGCTAAGAACATCTATTAGTCGACAACAAGACGAAGATTCTACAAAAAGAAATCTGGCAATTGAATAAAAACTCAGAGAGATCCAAGTGTTCAAAGTTTGAGTCAGAGAAAAAAACATAGGCTGTCTCTGACCAACCCGTTGTAATTTAAGGATTTCTTCAACTACGGGCGCTATTCTTCGCTCATTCTTTTTTCTCTCTCCTTAAGACATGCAAAATAGCAATAACCTATCTTTTCCTACCCCTCACGTGTGATGATATTTGAAGAAAAAGTTGATAATTGTGTTCTCTCTCCAATTGGCTTAATATCGGCAGTAGAATAAAAAATCATTTTTTATCTGAGTAAGGGTCCAATATGCATATTTCGCTAAGAACATCTATTAGTCGACAACAAGACGAAGTTTCTACAAAAAGAAATCTGGCAATTGAGTAAAAACTCAGAGAGATCCAAGCGTTCAAAGTTGGAGTCAGAGAAAAAAACATAGGCTGTCTCTGACCAACCCGTTGTAATTTAAGGATTTCTTCAACTACGGGCGCTATTCTTGGCTCATTCTTTTTTATCTCTCCTCAAGACATGCAAAAAAAAAATAACCTATCTTTTCCTAAGCCTCACGTGTGATGAGATTCGAAGAAAAAGTTGATAATTATGTTCTCTCTCCACTTGGCTTAATATCGGCAGTAGAATAAAAAATCATTTTTTATCTGAGTATGGGTCCAATATGCAAATTTCACTAAGAACATCTATTAGTCGTCAACAAGACGAAGATTCTAAAAAAGAAATCTGGCAATTGAATAAAAACTCAGAGAGATCCAAGCGTTCAAAGTTGGAGTGAGAGAAAAAAACATAGGCTGTCTCTGACCAACCCGTTGTAATTTAATGATTTCTTCAACTACGGGCGCTATTCTTGGCTCATTCTTTTTTATGTCTCCTCAAGACATGCAAAATAACAATAACCTATCTTTTCCTACCCCTCACGTGTGATGAGATTTGAAGAAAAAGTTGATAATTGTGTTCTCTCTCCACTTGGCTTAATATCGGCAGTAGAATAAAAAATCATTTTTTATCTGAGTAATGGTCCAATATGCATATTTCGCTAAGAACATCTATTAGTCGACAACAAGACGAAATTTCTACAAAAAGAAATCTGGCAATTGAGTAAAAACTCAAAGATATCCAAGCGTTCAAAGTTGGAGTCAGAGAAAAAAACATAGGCTGTCTCTGACCAACCCGTTGTAATTTAAGGATTTCTTCAACTACGGGCGCTATTCTTCGCTCATTCTTTTTTATCTCTCCTCAAGACATGCAAAAAAAAAAATAACCTATCTTTTCCTAAGCCTCACGTGTGATGAGATTCGAAGAAAAAGTTGATAATTATGTTCTCTCTCCACTTGGCTTAATATCGGCAGTAGAATAAAAAATCATTTTTTATCTGAGTATGGGTCCAATATGCAAGTTTCGCTAAGAACATCTATTAGTCGACAACAGGATGAAGATTCTACAAAAAGAAATCTGGCAATTGAATAAAAACTCAGAGAGAACCAAGCGTTCAAAGTTGGAGTGAGAGAAAAAAACATAGGCTGTCTCTTACCAACCCGTTGTAATTTAAGGATTTCTTCAACTACGGGTACTATTCTTGGCTCATTCTTTTTTATCTCTCCTCAAGACATGCAAAATAACAATAACCTAACTTTTCCTGCCCCTCACGTGTGATGAGATTTGAAGAAAAAGTTGATAATTCTGTTCTCTCTCCACTTGGCTTAATATCGGCAGTAGAATAAAAAATCATTTTTTATCTGAGTAAGGGTCCAATATGCAAATTTCGCTAAGAACATCTATTAGTCGACAACAAGACGAAGATTCTACAAAAAGAAATCTGGCAATTGAATAAAAACGCAGAGAGAACCAAGCGTTCAAAGTTGGAGTCAGAGAAAAAAACATAGGCTGTCTCTGACCAACCCGTTGTAATTTAAGGATTTCTTCAACTACGGGCGCTATTCTTGGCTCATTCTTTTTTATCTCACCTCAAGACATTCCAAATAATAATAACCTATCTTTTCCTACCCGTCACGTGTTATGAGATTTGAAGAAAAAGTTGATAATTGTGTTCTCTCTCCACTTGGCTTAATATCGGCCGTAGAATAAAAAATCATTTTTTATCTGAATAAGGGTCCAATATGCAAATTTCGCTAAGAACATCTATTAGTCGACAACAAGACGAAGATTCTACAAAAAGAAATCTGGCAATTGAATAAAAACTCAGAGAGATCCAAGCGTTCAAAGTTGGAGTTAGAGAAAAAAACATAGGCTGTCTCTGACCAACCCGTTGTAATTTAAGGATTTCTTCAACTACGGGCGCTATTCTTGGCTCATTCTTTTTTATCTCTCCTCAAGACATGCAAAATAACAATAAACTATCTTTTCCTACCCCTCACGTGTGACGAGATTTGAAGAAAAAGTTGATAATTGTGTTCTCTCTCCACTTGGCTTAATATCGGCAGTAGAATAAAAAATCATTTTTTATCTGAGTAATGGTCCAATATGCATATTTCGCTAAGAACATCTATTAGTCGACAACAAGACGAAGTTTCTACAAAAAGAAATCTGGCAATTGAGTAAAAACTCAGAGAGATCCAAGCGTTCAAAGTTGGAGTCGAGAAAAAAAACATGGGGCTGTCTCTGACCAACCCGTTGTAATTTAAGGATTTCTTCAACTACGGGCGCTATTCTTCGCTCATTCTTTTTTATCTCTTCTCAAGACATGCAAAAAAAAAAAATAACCTATCTTTTCCTAAGCCTCACGTGTGATGAGATTCGAAGAAAAAGTTGATAATTATGTTCTCTCTGCACTTGGCTTAATATCGGCAGTAGAATATGCAAGTTTCGCTAAGAACATCTATTAGTCGACAACAAGACGAAGATTCTACAAAAAGAAATCTGGCAATTGAATAAAAACTCAGAGAGATCCAAGCGTTCAAAGTTGGAGTCAGAGAAAAAAAACATAGGTTGTCTCTGACCAACCCGTTGTAATTTAAGGATTTCTTCAACTACGGGCGCTATTCTTGGCTCATTCTTTTTTATCTCTCCTCAAGACATGCAAAATAACAATAACCTAACTTTTCCTACCCCTCACGTGTGATGAGATTTGAAGAAAAAGTTGATAATTGTGTTCTCTCTCCACTTGGCTTAATATCGGCAGTAGAATAAAAAATCATTTTTTATCTGAGTAAGGGTCCAATATGCAAATTTCGCTAAGAACATCTATTAGTCGACAACAAGACGAAGATTCTACAAAAAGAAATCTGGCAATTGAATAAAAACGCAGAGAGAACCAAGCGTTCAAAGTTGGAGTCGAGAAAAAAAACATAGGCATCTCTCGACCAACCCGTTGTAATTTAAGGATTTCTTCAACTACGGGCGTTATTCTTGGCTCATTCTTTTTTATCTCATCTCAAGACATTCAAAATAATAATAACCTATCTTTTCCTACCCCTCACGTGTTATGAGATTTGAAGAAAAAGTTGATAATTGTGTTCTCTCTCCACTTGGCTTAATATCGGCCGTAGAATAAAAAATCATTTTTTATCTGAATAAGGGTCCAATATGCAAATTTCGCTAAGAACATCTATTAGTCGACAACAAGACGAAGATTCTACAAAAAGAAATCGGCAATTGAATAAAAACTCGAGAGAGATCCAAGCGTTCAAAGTTGGAGTCGAGAGAAAAAAACATAGGTTTGTCTCTCGACCAACCCGTTGTAATTTAAGGATTTCTTCAACTACGGGCGCTATTCTTGGCTCATTCTTTTTTATCTCTCCTCAAGACATGCAAAATAACAATAACCTATCTTTTCCTACCCCTCACGTGTGATGAGATTTGAAGAAAAAGTTGATAATTGTGTTCTCTCTCCACTTGGCTTAATATCGGCAGTAGAATAAAAAATCATTTTTTATCTGAGTAAGGGTCCAATATGCA
>JAJHPC010000016.1:3190284-3302784 GCA_024447665.1 Juncus inflexus | reverse complement strand
CCAATGAAACTATTCCGTTGACAACGTAATAGGCATTTCCTTAATAGAAAACTTGGTAGCCAAGGTCATTACAGTTTCTATATCTATTGCGTTCCGAACGGAACTATTCCGTTGCTTACCGAACTATTCCATTGACAACGGATTAACACTGTTTTGCATAATCAATAATCCAATAGTTTATTATTTCGTTCATCTATTTGTACATCATATGTGCAACTATTTTGAGATATTTCCATCCCGTATGAATGGAGTTCATTGTGTGACCATGTAGGTTCCATTTAACGCTGGAAATGATTTTCTAAAGATCGTAAGTCATGAGTAACCTCTAGACAAATGTCATGACTACCCATGTTAAATGAAATGATCAGGGATCATAAACCTATCTGACTAGACGTTTGTTTATTCCTTTTGTTCTACGATATATATCTTGATCACACGGCATGGAAGTATGTCATCCTTGAGTTTGATCAAAGTTTCTTTCCTGATATTAACAACACAAGTTTAATCCATTTTGAGCATGGCCATGCATTTCCTTCAGTCCTAATTCATCAAGGGGCCCAGAGATATCTCCCTCTTGATGAGAGGAACAAATTCCATCTTGCTCACTACTATTCCTCATCATGATTCAGTGCATACCTAACGATTACTCTCATGATCATCCCATTACGGATGACGTAGGATCATATTAGAGTATGCAGTTCCTTATACATGAATCCATGATGATCTCAAGTCATAGGAACAAGCACATTATTCATATGAGAATCACTAATGACATATACCATGCATATTCTCATAGTTTGATCAGTCTAGTATGTGTTCTCTAACACGTACCTATATTACAGACTTGACATCCCTATGTCTATGATCAGCAGAACATGATCATCCAGTCTACGAATACACTAGTGTAGATATGTAGCTTCTTACCTGTTTATCTCTATAAACATCCCACATATTACTAGGGACGGTTTAGAATATCATTCGTTGGTTCACAGTTCTACTATCAAAATCACATATTCCGATGACGTGAATCCAAAGTGTTATTCAATATAAATATATTAGTCACCCATACACTCAATCGTACATGAACTAAATATACGTGTTTCTCATAATCAAATCCCTAGTCCAACACTTTGGCCTAGGGCATAATTCCTTCATATATATTTTAAGATAACCCTATTTTCAGCTAAAGAGGCATATATATACCCCCTAAGGCTTCACTTGGACTTGAATTGCTTTTAAATTTAAACCTAATCCTTGGAGCTCTATTCGATTTATCGAGTCTTGACACAATAACCTTCAATTTGTCTAAATTATGTCCCTTTGTGAAACTTTTATTCAGGTTTTGAGCCAATCAATGGAAGAAAAGAATGAATTGGTAGCTGTACCAGTCGGTCCACAATCGAGTGGTAAAAGGCTTCCATACGCGCCTGAAAATTGGCCGGAAGAAGGAGATGTTTGGACTTGGAAAGTCGGTGCTAGTGTTTCAAAATCTGGCTTCTTTCTAGATAGGTACCTCAATTTTTTTTACTAATGATCATTTTTCCGGCTTATGCCCTCCAAATATCTGTAATTGCTTTCCTTGTTTGTTAAATATGATGTTCTTATTTTCTGTGACTTTTCATGGTTTTAGCATAGAGATTTGCTAGGGATTAGGGTTAAGTTTTTATTTTATTGTAACAACCTTTTTATTTTGATAAAGAGGTATTATGATTTAAATAACTAAAGAGGTCTATTGTCATTCAAACTTAGTTCCACTAATTTGAGCATTCATCGAGTCTAAATAGTTATATTCCACCAAACTCAAACTCCTACTTTTACAACCTATTAAACCCTAAAATCTTTTTAGGCATCTTTACCCGCCTGAAAGATTAGGCAAAATCCGCGGGTTCCGGCCGGGGCTCATTAGCAAAGTGGCGGCACAAGAATTTATTAAGATACCTTCGGGACTCACGATTCAGTCCTAATCCCCCCCTTTAATTGTGATATGTGAATGACGTGATGTATTTGTGAACACTCGGATAATTTGAGCTTATATGCTACCTCCTTGACTTTCTCTTTTACCTCAAAGGGACCGTAATATTTCGGTTTGAGTTTCAAGTTGCCTTTCCCTCCTATTGAAACTTGCCAGTACGATTATAAACGCAAATACACCCAATCTCCAACACTAAACTTTATTTCCGATCTTTTCAAATCGGCATATTTTTTTATCCTAGCTTGGGCATTTTTTAAATTCTCCTTTAATTGCTTAAGAGTCCCAATTCTCTCCTTCATTACTTGATTCACGCCTTCAATCGGACTTCGTGGTACCGTTTCTAATTGAATTTGAGGCGGTGCATAGCCATAGAAAGTCGCAAAAGGACTCACCTTAATGACCGAATGGTATGAAGTGTTGTACCACCAGTTGGCTAAAGATAAAATCTTTGCCCAATTCCTCAGATTATTTGAATCCATACACCTTAAATAACACTCAAGATATTGGTTTACATGCTCAGTTTGACCATCCTTTTGAGGGTGATAAGCGATACTAAAATTTAGTTTCACCTCCAATTTTGCGAAAAAACCTTCCGAAATAAACTCGTAAAAATCAGATCACTGTCCGTTAATATCCTTTGGTAAGCCATGCAACTTATGAATTTGATCAAAAATTATAGTAGCAATATTTTAGGCCTTAAACGAGTAATTTAGAGCTATAAAATGACTGTATTTTGTCAACTGATCCACCACGACCATTACCACCTCTTTCCCTTGCTATTTAGGCAAACCGGTAATAAAATGCATACTAATTCCTTCCCTTGCTCCCTCGGGAATTAGATTAGGTTATAACAAATCCGGGTTGGATACACGCTCGCTTTCATTCAAATGATATACATGACACCTCTTCAAGTGTTCGTGCACGTCATCCTTCAATTTTGGCCAATAAATCATACTCTTGAGCCGCTTATAAATCCCTAAAATTCCCGAATAACCCCCTAAATATGAATCATGCGTCTCTTTTATTAACTTTTTCTACCAATTATTATTGTGACCCACGAAAATCCGCCCCTTATACCTAAGCACCCCTTGGTGTAACGAGTAATTTGGGTGAAAGTTAGGATCCTTTTTTTTTTATTTCTTGCACATTTTAATCGCCTTCATGACTCTCTTTTAATTCCTCAATCCACTTAGGAATAATTTCTGTTATCACAAAAAACTCACGTTCGCAACCGGTTTCCTCCATTAAACCGATTAGGTTTTTTGATTGCGCATTCGAATCCAATCTTTCATTTTCTCCTCCAATTAACCTACACACACCCAAAACCTTAGGTTCCATTAGGCTTTCTTCATCGCTTCATAAATCTTCTAACTCGGCCCTAATCACATTACATAACATCTTCATAATTTTTAATTCCAACCCTTCTTGAGTAACTTGCGCATTTTCATCCCTCTCAACACTTGATAATGCGTCCGCCACCTTATTTTCAACACTTTTTTTATACTCAATAGTGTAATCAAGACCTAACAACTTACACAAACTCTTATGTTGCATCATATGATTTAACCTTTAATCAAGCAAATACTTTAAAATTACTTGATTGATTTTTATAACAAAAGGCCCGCCTTGTAAATAATGCCTCAACTTTATAACAGCCTCGAACAAAGTAAAAAATTCCTTCTTATATGTTGAAAATCCTTGACTTTTTATCCCCAAACCCTTACTTAAGAAAGCAATATATTTTTTGTCTTGCAGTAAAACCGCACCAATACCCTTGTCACTTACATCCGTTTCTATAATAAAACGTTTCTCAAAATTAGGCATCGCTAAAATCGGTGCGCTCGTCATAATGATTTTGAGTTGCTCGAATGTCTTTTACGCCAAATCGGACCAACCGAACGTGTTTTTTCTTTAAAAGGGTTGTAAGAGGCTTCGTGATTCCCTCGTAATTTTTTATAAATTTTCGGTAGTAACCCGTCAACTCGAGAAATCCCCTCAATTCCTTAACACTTTCGGGTATCGGCCAATTAACCATAGCTTCCATTTTACTCGAATCCATCTCTACTCCTTCGTGAGAAATAATATGGCCCAATTCTCACACTAAATTCACACTTACTTCTTTTCGCCACCAATTGATTCTCCTCAAAATCTCTAACACCGCCTTAAGATGACCCTTATGACTCTCCAAATCGGGACTATAAATCAAAATATCATCAAAAAAGACAAGTACAAATTTTCTCAAAAGAGGCTTAAAGATTTCGTTTCATTAACATTTGGAACGTGGCCGGCGTGTTAGTGAGACCGAACGGTAACTCTATACTCATAATGGCCCATGTGCGTACGAAAAGCGATTTTTAGGATATCGGGTTCATGCATCCTTATTTGGTGATAACCCGACATTAAATCAATCTTAGAAAATATCGCGCGTCGTTTAACTCATCTAATAAATCATCTATTATGGGAATGGGGTATTTGTTCTTTATGGTGATGGCATTAAGTTTTCGAAAATCCACACATAACCGTCATGACCCATCCTTTTTCTTAACCAACAAAGCGGGTGAGGCGTATGAGCTAGTTGAAAGTTGAATCACGCCATTACTCAATAATTCTTCCATTATTTTTTCTAACTCCATTTTTTAGAAATAAGTATACCTATAAGGTCTCAAATTAACAGCTTTTTCATTGGTGGAAGGTCTTTAAGTGGCTCAAACACGTCTTTGAAATCGGTCAATACCAACTCCAACTATTTCTCAATTTTTAAATCACCGTCACATTGGTAAGTTTACCCAAAATGATAAGTTTTCCCAACATGGTAAGTTTCCCTAAAAGTTTGATAAGCTTCCACAGAGATTTAGAATTAACCTTTGTTATGGCGGTGGCAACTCTTCGACGCCTTCACTGCTCCAACAACTTGAGCACATAGGATGTGAGCCACCAAGAACTCGCTATTTTTGTTCGCCTCCTCCACAATGTTGAAGTGTCCCTCCAACATTTTCACATCACTTGATTCCTCTCGCATTTCTAGCATGATCTCCATACCAGCCTTTTCAAACCTCATGAATCTCTTTCTCCAGTCCACACAAGTTCCCCCAAGGCTTAGCAACCAATCATACTCCAAAATTAGATCATATCCTTGGATTTGTAATAACCTCACATCCTCCTCAAATTCATGACCTTACAATATGAATTTTAGCCCCTCGCAAATCTCATCAGTTACCAATTAGTCATCATTCGCTATTCTTACTGCCATTGGTATGGAGTGTTTAATTTTACAATCTCTTCCATCCAAAACCTTTGGATCAAGAAAGGTGTTTGTGCTCCCACTATCTACAAGAGTCCAAATCGGTTTTCCGCCCAACATTCCCTTGAATTTCGTCGTCTTGAAAAAACTAGCGTGCAAAGACATGTACGTCTTGATCATCTCCTTTTCTTGAGTTTTGCTCTCTTTATCAACATTCTCACCATCCGATTCGTGCATCATATTTGCTCTTCCATTACATTTGTATCCCCAGGTGTATGGTTGATGACACTTGTAACATTTCTTCTCTTCCTCCAATTTTTCTATTACATCCTTACTATTTTCCATTTTTTGAAATTACCTTTACTACTTGAGTCGATCATTTTTCTTTTATCATCACTGCTGTCTTTACTCTATTTACTCCCACTTCCTTGAGAATTTTTCGACCCGCTTTGACCTTTCTTTGTCTTCGCATCACACACACCTTCATACATGAGAGCGTATTCATAAATTTCCTCCAAGGTACAAGACTTGTGCACCTTCACGAAATTGCACAAGTCCTCTCTAAGCCCGCCATAAAACGATTGTATAAAGAAACTCTCGTTTAGGGTAAGGTTATCTTGAAGTACCCTATCCTTGCCATTCTCAAACTTTTCGATATACTCGCCAACACTCCATAGGCGATTTAATAGGACCTCTCCTAAACCGCCCATAAATTAACTTGATCAACCCCTCCTACGTGGGATTATCATGAGTCATTTTATATCCTCTATACCAATCCAATGCCTTTCTCTCGAAATTAATTATGGCCAATTTTGTCTTTTGATCCTCCGGAACTCTAAATAAATCATTGTAATAATTAGGCTTCATGACCCACTCTTCCAGATCCGTACAATCAAATGTCGGGTATTTCATCTTTGGCATAAAAAATATATTTTCCCGTATTGCTCATTAAAATTCGTCTCCCTTATTTTCGCATTATTGTTTCCATAATTTTGACCAACCCACTATGATTATGCATCATCGGAATATGATTAGGACCTGTACGGTTATTAATTGGGACCGTATTTTGCCAATTAACCCCAATATTATTATTATTTGCAAGATTATAATTAGGTAATCCAATTTGTTGTGGTCTAGTAGTACCAAATTACACTAGAAAGATTAATTGGGTTAATTGGGGGCTACTAATCCCAAAGAATGGATTTCTAGCCATACCAGTTGGAGCAGTAACTGGAACAGTAGTTGGATTAAAATACTCACGATTTTCACTTCTAGAACCCTCACCTATGGGTGTTGAAACGGTTCAGTTTATTCGGGTACTAAACCGAACTGGTTAAATCAGTTCCGTTTTTCAGTTTATTGGTTCGATTCAGGCTAAATATCTATGTGGTTTGGTTTCCAGTTTGCGGTTCGGTTTGAGTTTTGAAAAAATCGGTTGAACCGAACCGAACAATATCTTATAATAACTGGTCAAAATATTTGAACTAGAACTGATATCTACTTGTTTACTCATGGTTCACCATGAATATAAATGTGAAGAGAGGTGATATCTCTTTAGAATGAAAATAGTATTATCATTCAAGTATACACCTAGTCCATTTAGGTAAAGTCAATAATAAACCTCATTTATTGTTTATGCAGCATAGGCTATAGTGAATTCAGCTTTTGTCTATTTAGATGCAATGAACTCTGCTTTTGCTCTTCTCTAGGTAAGTACAATAGATTCATTAGATCTTCTAACTTTGTGTGTTACACGTGTAGCAAAACTTTTATATAGAAATGTCAGCCATAACAATTCAGGCTCAAACAAATTGAATTTAACTTGAGCTCTACAAACATCGTCTTTTCATGTTTTTATTTTGGGAAATTTAGAAAAAAAAAACTCCTAACTTTTCTGGATATTACAAATAACCCCCTATATTCTCTGTTATGACAAATAACTCCAATCAGACAAGTTTTGTTTACAAATACCCCCCTACCGTTTTTTGTCCATCCAATCCAACATTATACTTTTTATAAACCCCATTCTAAGTTTACAAAACCCTTTACTCATTTCATCCAGATTCTAAGTTTTCTAAAGAAAAAACATAAATATATAAATTTCAAAATAATAAAACAATATCCATAATTGTTCATAACTTAAATTATCTTAATTCATCAATAATTCTAAGTTTACATAATAAGTAAATATTGGTAAATATAACACATAAGCCCAATTCATTGGTTACCACAAAATAAAACAAAAGTAACCATAGGGATTCATAAATCCTGATTAAAGGGATTATGCAAAGCACAAAAGTTACCTATCTATTAGGTACAAAATGCTATCTATTACATACAAAAGGAGGACATATATTAATGCGTAGAGCATGCCTCAATCTTAATGTTAAAATATGCAAAAGATGAATTTATTAGAATGTTAAGTTTTATTTATATAAAAGATCCTAAGTATGCCTAAATTGCATAAAATCTCATGTATCATTGAAAATTACAAAAAATATTGATATTCATTTTGTTTTTATTTATTTTTTATTTTCTTGATGAACCATGATATAATGCATACAGCAGGAACTATCTTTTTTATTTCTTTTTTTTACATAATGCAAGGGTATCCATGAATTCAACTTTTTTATTTCAATTCCCCCAAGGATAATTATAGTTTTTTATTTCATATTACCTCTCTAAAAACTCAAAATATCATATTAATCCTTCCGAAATTGTAAATAATTAGTCCCTATTTTTAAATAATAAATTAACATTTTTTTAATATTTTAAATAATATACTAAAACAACCATTGTTGAGTTGACGAAGATGACGTTTCCAGAGAACTTCCACCGTGACCTCTACCTTATTCTTGACCTTGAGCTCGACCTCAGCCTCTTTCACGTGTCAGATCATGTCCCCATACAGTAGCACGTCCGGATTCCAAAACAATTTGATTCAAAGGCACCTTACAAGTCTTCATGTTGTGGCCATGACCTTTGCATCGCTTGCATTGTACGGTCCTCCCCGTACGGTCTTCATCTGGTCCTCTTTGACGCTTCTTTCCTTTCGTGAGGGGGCTCAAAACTCTTTGGTACAATACTTGGCCAATTCGATTTATCCGGCAAAGGATTCACCGGAAATGAGTAGCAAGATAGGTACACGTCAACATGATCAAAATGATGCACGTACTCCTCCAGAGGAAGACGAAAATCATACAGGGCTGCCACTACATGTGGATAGGGTACTCCACTAATTTGCCAGTTAAAACATGAACAACTTCTTGTTTCGATATCAACAGCCCGTGTATTTTCTTCATGCGTCACTTCTGCTCTTAATTTCAAACACTTCTTCACGCGATAACTCCTTATCTCCTCCTTAACTTTCTTTAAATACCGCATCACTCGAGGTACCAACGGATCTTTCCATGTTAATCCTAATTTATGCCTTTTAAATAAATCCATCATCATTTTTTGACGAATTACATCCACGAGGTTGAAGATAGTGAGATGCCTAACATCGAGTATCTTACTATTAAATGACTCGGCACAATTATTAGTATAATGATTGCATTTAATATCATGGTTATATAAAGATCTTCTCCAACATTTTCCTTCACCATTCCTCATAAACTAATTATATACCTCGGGTGTTTTTTCCTCCATTTATTTTAACATTCAACCTGAATAGGAGCAAATGTTATAGTAATATTCCAAAATTTACTCTCAAGTTCTGGACCCCAATTTTTTTTTATATAGTTCCTAAACATATGTTGCAAACAAAGTCTATATTCCGCCCAAGGAAAAACCCTCTTGAGTGTCCCTTCCAAAACCTTTTGACCATCTGACATTATGGCAAGACGAGATATATCTCCAATAGCTTCTTTTAATATCTCAAAAAACCATTGCCATGCCTCACTATTTTCAATTTCAACAACGGCAAATGCCACTGGAAAAAGTCCGTTATTTCCATCTAAAACTATGGCCATGATCAAACAACCATGATATTTTCCTGATAAATTACAACCATCAACTCCTAAAAAAGGTCGACAACCACTTAAAAACCCTCGCCTACAACCATCACAACACACAAAGAGACGTTCAAAACAATTATCTACCGAGCATTTCAATTTGATAAACTCCCGGGATTTGAGGCAATCAATGCCTCCGCATAATTGGGAATTATATTATATGTCTCTTCATGAGAACCATTGATTGATTCCATTGCAATCTCACATGCTCTCCAAGCCTTTTGATAAGGGATCTCCACTCCATGATCCTCTCTAATTTTACCAATTATATCATTAGCATTTCTCTTTGGATCATGGTGCAACCAATTTTGTATCATGCTAGACACCCAGTATGATGTCGCCATTCGAGCATCATCATGGCCTTTTCCGGTGTAGGAATGTTCATCAGTGTTTTAATCCGAAATGTTACACCATCTTGAAATCTAGAAATATGTATACGCCACGGGCACCCGACATCACTATATTTTGCCGTTACTCTATTGCTTTCATTTTTCACATTAGTGGTGTCAAATCTTTTTGCTATAGCATAATGCTTTAAGGCTAAATGAAACGCATCTACATCCTTAAAATCTTGACCAACTACAAGCCTAGGATCTCTCTCGCGTGTAAAGAACGATATTTCTTCATCCGAGAATATTTCCTCCTCATCCAACTCCTCTTCTACCGGTTAGAACTCGGCATCGGTATCTAATTCCTTCACTACAACAACCGCTCCGTTATCTAATAAATATTCATCATCTATCCCCAACATCCTCTCATTCTGGCGTTCATTTGAAATAAAAGCACTTGATACAAAAAGATGAATAGGCGACGCTAATTGCCCTGAAGGCATTCAACCTTCCGTAATTACAAGTTAGGAAGGAGATTTCTTAGGCATAAGGTTTCTTGGCAAGGGGATTTTATTATTACCATGTATTTTTTATTTTTTATTTTATCTTTTATATTAGGTAGTATTATATGGCAAATTTAGTAACAAGATAATGGTTTCTTTTGGCAACCCCTCAGGCCTTGTCTATATAAAGGATTTATTAGCTATTGTAAGAGATAACCAATCAATTATCAATAAAGTTATTTCTTGAGTTCAGTACTACTCCTCTTTTACCGTGTCTTGTCTTTATTCCTGTTTCAATTATTCACTTCCGTACGTCATTAGTTGGTACCAGAGCAGGTTCAATGACCGCCGCCGCCACCACCCATCAAGTTCCAGAAGCTGATGCGAAGGATCGCATGGTCGAAGAGATGAAAAGTCAGATACAACAACTCCAAGAGTGTCTTGCGTCAATGGAGATCGCTGATCATCACTGCGAATGCTGACCGAGGCACGGTACCCCGAGCAGCAACTCTGATCGAATCCACGACCGCGGATTGAGGCACGGATCTTCGAGCAATTCCGACGACAACATCAACTCCTTCCACAACAACCGATCCACCAATCACAGCGACGCGTTCTCTCCTTCACCCCGCCACCATCGGAGAGAGCACCACCGTAGGTCTATTGATGTGAAAACTGACATCCCATTTTTTGAAGGACACATGCAACCCAACGAGTTCGTTGATTGGCTCTATACATTTGAACGCACATTTGACTACAAAGAGGTGTCTGAGAAGAGAAGGTAAAGATTGTGGCAATCCGACTAACGAGCATGCCTCAATCTAGTGGGAGCAAGTCAAACAACGACGAGTAAGAGAAGACAAGGCAAAAATTCACTATGGGAGAAGATGAGAAGGAAACTCCGTAAGAAATTTCTACCTGACGGGCTACTTGCAGGAGGTCTTTTATCAACTCCGAGATGTGAAGCAGGATGATTGCACTGTTAACGACTATATAAAGGAGTTCGATTTTCTTATGATGAAGTGTGGAGTATCCAAACCTGAAGAACAAACGATTGCGCGATATCTCCGAGGGCTCCGTAAAGATATTAGAGACAAGGTACAACTTCAATCTTATTACTCCTATAGTGACGTGCTGAAACTTGCATTAAGGGTTGAAAATAGTTAAAGGAGATAAATCAGATAAGAGTAAACCGTAGTGAATTTTCCCATAACACCAATCGAGAATTCAATTCTCAGTTGAACCGAAGCCACCACACACAAACCATAAAGAATCCTATTATGAACAACCTAGACAAGTCCACCGAAAGCACCATCGTGACTCAATCCGAAGAAAGGAAACCCAATATTTGTAGTGCAAAGGCTATGGACACATCGCATCAAGATTACCCGAATCAGAGAGTATTTACTATTTTCAGAGAATCTATAGAAGAGATGGAGAATATCGACACCCCGGTGATTTATGATGATGATCCAGAAGATGCCGAGAAAGTGACGTTCACGAATTCCGGAGAATTATTGGTGGCGCGATGAGCTTTAATAGCTAATCCGACCCTTGATCGAAGCCACGACCGCCGACCGAGGCACGAATTTTCGAGCAGCCCCGACCACAACATCAATCATTTCCATAATCAACAATATGCCATCTCAGATGAGGAGTTCTCTCCTCCACCTTATCGCCATCAAAGAGAATACTATCATAAGTCGACTGATATGGAAACCGACATCCCCTTTGTTGATATCATCAACGATTATCCGAATCAAGAAATATTCACTATTGGAAAAAAAACGCTTAGAAGAGATGATGGCTTTTGACACCCCAACGATTTATGATGATTATCCAGATGATATTGATGAAGATTCCGGAGAGTTACTTGTGACACAACAAGCTTTTAATATAAATTCATCCTCTAACATCTTTCATTTGCAGTGCACTTCTCATGGTATGATATGCCAAAATTTTAATAATAATGATAATTATGAGAATGTTGTTTTAACAATTATAGTTGATAAATTACTTTTACAAGACGAGAAACACCATGGATCGTATAAATTATCATGGATTCAAAATGAAAACTCACTTTAAATAGGAACAAAGTATTTAGTGAGTTTTTCTATTGGGTCTAAATACCGAGATGAGTTTTGGTGTCACGTAATACTTATGAATGCATGTCACTTGCTCCATGATGGATCTTGAAAATATGACCATAAACTTTCTCATAATGATTTTACAAATATCTATTCTTTTGAGAATGGAGAAAAAAAGATGATAACCAAACCGTTAAAATTTGAAGATCTACCCAATCAAGTCATTGCAGAGTATAATATCTCTCATGAAAACCCCATTTCATGAAAATTTTTAGGAATCTGAGGTAGTAAAATGGATTATCTCTCAAAACCGAAAACTGAGTGATCCAACAAAAGCAAAACATTTACTTGAAGATCTCCAAGACTTTATCCTAGATGAAATACCTCCCAAACTTCCATTTGTTAAGGATGCGAAGTGGTATGCCTCAAGATATCGAATTATGCGACATAATACGAATCACGAAAGGAACAATAGGAGGCAGCGTAAGCGTGGTAGGTTCAAAGAAGGAAATTTAGCAGGGATACATGCCAGTAAGGACTGCTTCACATCGAACCGACTTGGAAAGATCAAAACTCGTGCTGATGGCTCTGTCAAGGTTCTTGAACGCATCAATGATAACTCTTACAAGATTAAGCTTCCAGAAAATTATGGAGTCTTAGCAATTTTCAATTTTAAAGATCTAACTACAAATAATGAAGATGGAAAAATAAACTCGGGATAAGTTTACGCGCAACTGAAGCGAATGAAGGCATTCAATCTTCTATAATTACAAATTAGGAAGGATATTTCTTAGGCATAAGGTTTATTGGCAAGGAGATTTCGTTATTACCATGTATTTTTTTATTTCCTATTTTATCTTTTATATTAGGTAGTATTATTGTATGGTAAATTTAGTAACAAGGTAATGTTTTCTTTTGGCAACCCCTCAGGCCTTGCCTATATAAACGGTCTATTAGCTATTGTAAGAGACAACCAATCAATTATCAATAAAGTTATTTCTTGAGTTGAGTACTACTCCTCTTTTATCGTGTCTTGTCTTTATTCCTCTTTCAATTATTCGCTTCCGTACACCATCATCACAAGTTAAAATCCGCTTATCCCCTTCATTTCCAACACTATATGATAATTCATAATCTTTAGGAGCCTTCAACCCACAACCATCTTCGATATCTCGATTAATTGTCACAAAAGACACTCGATCAGGATCTAAAAACATCTTGTTTTCTGCACCATTGTGAATAACTATCTCCACATCTACATTCATCTATAAAAAATTGAACAGTTTAATAATTAGTATCAAACTGTCATTTAATAATTAGTATTAATAATTGATATATGTATACTTTGTTAATTAAAATTATTAAGATGTTAAATAATAAAATAAGTTTAGTATTATAGAATAATCAAACAAAAATTGGAAACATTATCACAAACACATGTAGTGCATGCATAAGCAAGTATCAAAACCAAACTATCATTAACAAAAAAATCCTAAATAACAAATTATACAACTGTGTCAATGACACACCAGCATCAGCAACTCTCTCATAAGGGGAAGCTTATAAGTGTATGACATGCACACATACCTATTAAAAAATTGCAGAACAAGAATGGGATAACTTCAGTCCTATCAAAAAACAAATTATACAATCATGTTTTGATAATAATCATCATGGAAGGCGGATTTGTTCTTTCTCAAGTTAAATACTATAAAAATTAAGAAAAAAAAAACAAACCTCTAATATTTTCTTGAAGCACAAACTATGCAATGAAGGTGAGAGACGGCATGGGCAAATCGCTATTTACATGACGCCCGGTTAGGATGAGCTTCTTTGGGGCGAGTACTTGCTGGACACCGGCGCAAAGAAACGATGTTAGCAACTAGACGAAACTAGGGTTTATTTGGTGGGGAGATAGTTCTATTTGGGGGAGGAGCTTTTTTTCCTTCAAAATTTAGAATCTGGATGGAATGAGTAGAGGGTTTTAAAAGGGGCATTTTGGGGTTTATAAAAAGTATAATGTTGGATTGGATGGAAACGAAACGATGGGGGGTATTTGTAAACAAAACTTGTCTGACAGGGGGTCATTTGTAATAACAGAGAATATAGGAGATTATTTATAATATTCAGAAAAGTTAGGATTTTTTTTTGTAAATTTCCCTTTTATTTTCTTTCTCCTTCTTGTTTCTTCAAAGTTCAAACTAAATAAACAATGAAGAAGTTTTTATTCCTAAAAGCTATACAAAATGCAGTGGAAAAAGAGCAAAAAATAAATGAAAAATCGAGCTTAAATATCAGCTCAATGATATTATGTGTTGAGAGACGATCCGAGTTGTTTTGTTATTCATTTTTTGCTCTATTTTTCAGTTGTAAGATGATTTATAACACTAGAAGTTTTTTTTTTCTTTTTTCATTTTGCCTTAGATTATTTTTACTACTTTTTGAGAACTCACATTTATTAGATCTTATTTGAATATTGATTGTGCAACTTTATTTTACTTTTTAAATTTATTGAAGAACATTTTTGTTGTATGTTAAGCCTTAATTATACATTTATTAAAGATCTTATTTGAATATTTATTGAAGTTCGCGTCTCCATTTCAATAATTTACATTAATTCGCGAATTTTTGACATGACAAAAATTCATCCCGTATTTTCCGAATTTTTGCCAAATAATAATATTTTCTTAGTTCTTTTTAAATAAAAATATATATATTTACATAATTTAATATACCAATTTTTTTTCGAACAATGAACCGAATTGACGAATTATTTTTTTTTTTTTTTTGAGGTAGTAGGCAAATTGCCTACTAGATTTTTATTGATGTAACATAAAGTTTACAAACTGAGATAAATTCTAAAACAATACACAAACAGAAAGTCCTCTTGAATTAGCCATCTAGCCTAAAAAATCATAAAAATTCTTTAGCAAACTACTTCCTCTTCCTAACTAAACTCTACCCAACTTTTTGCTTCCTCAAGAGCTTATTCAAATATCCGAGCGGCATTCTTGGATTTTTCTCTGAAGATGTGCGCATTTCGTTCCTTTCAGATGGCCCAACATCCGGCCATCCATATTGAATCTGCCGTGTCTTAACTTGCTTCCCCGTTTGCCTAATTAGGTGATGCCCTATAGTATGCGCATTGTCATGTTGCATGTTCTGATTCTTCTTAAGTTGGTCAGCCGTTTGCTTCCAAATACACTTGGCAAAATTGAATTGATGAATTATTATCATCTCCATCTTAGTGACTCAATATTTGATCGATTTAGAAAACGTTCAATACGAATTATAAACGAACATAGTCTGAATCATATTATTCATATATTATAAATAACTAACTAATATATTATAAATAACTAACTAGGCTTTATTTTACATTTTAAATTTATTCAAGAACATTTTTGTTGTATGTTTATACGGCTCGGTTTTAATCATCTGAACCGGTCGGTTCGGTTTCGTAATTTTTGGTTCGGCGATAGACGGAGCTCTTAACATCTCTCTCCTCACACGAGCTTCGAACTCGTCTTCGCTCTCTGTCAACTCAGGTCCTACGTCTTCAGCCTGGAGCGCCGACGGTCTTGGTTTGAGCCGCCAAGATCAGATTGAGCGAAGTCTCGTGGATGATACTGGAGAAACGATCATTCCCTTGCGATTCGACCCTCCTTTCTGAGCTCCGTCGTAGCTGACACAGAATCGGTGATTTGAGTCTGTAAGTTCTCTGCAATCCCTTTCTTCTCTTCCGTTGTTCTGGATCTCGTGAGTGGCATACGCTGCTGAACCTTTTTCCCAAACTGAGATAGAAAACGAGATAGAGTGGATTTATCCAATCTCAAGTCAGTCGCCTCATATCTTGGTACCAATTGTCAAGTTCCCAATTCAAGAACTAGAGAAAAAAGATGGAATAGAAAGAAACCCGGTCGAATAAAAAGGAAATTCGATAAATGTCTTAGCAACGAAATATAGAAATAACATGGGTAGATAAGTAAATGTTTTATGATAACCCTAATTTCAGCCAAAGAGGCATATATATATACCCCCTAACCGTTACACTTCTAACCTCACAATCCCAAGATATTACAAAAAAAGAGTAAATAAAACAAAATGGACTTAAGTGCAATTTATCTATCTTGCATCCTCTCCAATATTCATTGAAACACACCCTCCATTAACTCAATTAGGCTTCACTTGCACTTGAATTGCTTTTAAATTTAAACCTAATCCTTGGCGCTCTATTCGATTTATCGAGTCTTGACACAATAACCTTCAATTTGTCTAAACTATGTCGCTTTGTGAAACTTTCGTTCAGGTTTTGAGCCCATCAATGGAAGAAAAGAATGAGTTGGTAGCTGTGCCAGTTGGTCCACAATCGAATGGTAAAGGGCTTCCGTATGCGCCTGAAAATTGGCCGAAAGAAGGAGATGTTTGGACTTGGAGAGTCGGTGCTAGGGTTTCGAAATCCGGCTTTTTTCTAGATAGGTACCTCAACTTTTACTAATGTTCATTTTTCTCGCTTATGCCCTCCAAAAATCTGTAATTGCTTTCCTTGTTTGTTAAATATGACGTTCTTATTTTCTGTGACTTTTCATGGTTTTAGCGTAGAGATTTTGCTAGGGATTAGGGTTAAGTTGTTATTTGATTGTAACGACCTTTTTATTTTGATCAAGAGATATAATGATTTAAATAACTAAAGAGGTCTATTGTCATTCCAACTTAGTTCCACTAATTCGAGCATTGATCGAGTCTGAATAGTTATATTCCACTAGACTTAAACTCCTGCTATTACAACCTATTAAACCCTAAACCCTAAAATCTTTTTAGGTATCTTTACCCGCCTGAAAGGTTCGGTAAAATCCGCGCGGACCGGCCGGGGCTCATTAGCAAAGTGGCGGCTCAAGAATTTATTAAGAAGGAATTTCCAAATGTGGATCTTGATACTTTCTTCTCATCTTTCATTTGGAGAATCCCTTGTGATGGAGGTATTTATTTTTTTCATTTTTTTATACTTTTTTTTTTCATTTTTTTTAGATTTTCTGCATTTTTGGATTTTTTGCATGAGCAACCATGGAGTCTCTAAAGAACTTATAACGATTTGTGCTTGGTAGATTAGTTGCTTTTTATGGCATGTTTTTTATAGGAAGTTTGCGCATATGCCCTTAAAAAATGACAATACTACATATTCACATAAAACAATGTGTATTTGATCTACATCCTCCCAATTTCAAACCTATCATACCAAAGCGTTCTCAAAAGGAGAAAAAACAAAAAAACTAACAAAACCATACTTATATCTTATACATTCAATACCATTTAACACGACCCTTCAACACATTTATCATTTACATTCTTTTCTTATTAATTTCCAGTACCAATCATCGAAAAACGGACCTCTTCCAAAAACAAACCCAAAACCGATATTCTAATCCCCAAATCCGAACCCGAGCCCGACCAGCTACAAACAAGCCTCTGCAAAGCCCGCAACAAATCCTGCCTCAAAATCCAGGAATCCAAATCCCTCCAAATCCCGGACTCCAATTCCCAGTTATCCTTCCCATGCGACATCTGCTGCTCAGAGCCCGGATTCTGCGTCCACTGCTGCTGCATCCTCTGCGGACTCACCGTCGACCTGGTCCACCACGCACCATGTTACTTCAGGTGTGGAGTGTGTGGACATGGTGCGCACATTAAATGCGCGCACCGGTGCTTTTTGGCTGGGGTCGTTGGGGGGAGTATAGGATTGGATGCGGAGTATTATTGTAGGAGGTGTGATGCTAAGGCGGATTTAGTGGACCATTTTGAGGGGTATTTTAGGGTTTTGAAGGGGAGAGAGAAAGAGAAGGGGAGAGAGAAAGAGGAGGAGATAGAGAGGGTTTTGGGATTAGGGTTGAGTGTTTTGACGGGTGTGAAAAGGGAGAAGGGTATGGGTTTGTCTGAGAGGATTGATTCGGCCTTGGTTAAGGTAAATTTGTTTTAGTTGAGTTTTGTTTTTGTTTCTTGATTTTGGGTTTTAGTGTTTGATTTATGTGATTTCAGATGAAATGTGGGATTCCGATTGGTGAGATACTTCAAGAGGATATGATGTTAGCAAATAGTGCGTCTGGTCAGTATAATGCACTTTATGAAATCTAAAATATTTTGTGTTTTTTATTTTGCAACTAAGTCCTCATATTTTGAAGAGTATTTACTATATAGAAAAAGTAGCGTACATAAAATTGCCCTTTGACTCTTGGTGTAATATAAGGTTAACCTAATCTATTGAAGGATTGATACTTATATACGCAATATCTAATTAAAGTATTTAAATATTATCTAGGCTAAGATATTTGCATGATTTGCAAGAAAGAAAGCCAATTCCATATGATTAACTTTTTTTACTATTATATGCAGGGGATATAAACAATACACCAAACGATGAAAGCCAATTTTTGGACATGCAACCTATATTAAAACCTTGTAAAAGGAAAATGGAATTTGATGATAATGAGGATTTAACTTTCAAAAAGCAAGAAATATGTAACAATGGTCATGAACCCGACTTTTTAACGCACAACAAAGTTGACCAAAAAAGTCTCAACAAAAAACTAGACAATGAGATCCAACGAGCACTTGAAAGTTTCAAAAAATTGCACGAGCAACAATTCAAAATTTTAGAGGAAATGCTCTTCGCGCAAAAAGATCAGATACTTAATCTTTATAAAATTCTAGAGTTGGAGAGATGTGATTTGGCCGATCCGATTGTACGGCAGTGCAATGATGGTGAGACTTATAAAGCGCTTGTTGAACAAGTTGTTTCAAGGCTTGATGAGGTGAAAATTGAAGAGGATAAATTGCAGAGTATGTTGAAGAATTGTGATTTGATCATGCAAAAGTCTAAAGATGGAATTAAAGAGTATTTTGGGGTGGAGGCTAATGGGATGTTAAGTTGAGATTTGAAGTGGTTTTGATGAATTTTGCACAAAGTAGCTATCATTATTGGTTCATTTAGGTTTTTAGGACTTATTATGCTAAGAAACTTTATCTTTTTGGTTTTTTCAAAATGAAAATTTTAATTATAGCAGTGTTAGTGTTTCTTCTTTTGTAAGGCATGCTCCCAATTGATTGGATGATTGGCGAAGCATTATTAATAGTTAAGATCTTTTCTGGTTATTATTATTCTTTTGAGTGCTTTTTGTTATTAATTATATATATTGATTTATATTCTTAGCAGAGTTGTTTTTTAAATAAAAATGTTACACCTCAGCTAAAACATGATGACGACATGATAAGATCTATAGTGCAAATATTTACTTTAGTTAGCTATATTCAGTCGTAATTACGGGTGTTCATTTTATTAGTCTATTTGAACGCCAAACGAAACTGGGTTAATTCGGTTTAAATGGTTCGTTTAGGTTTAAAAATTGATACTTAAGATTCATAAAAAAAAGTAAACTTTAGACCTCATTTGAGATTGTTGCATTTCCTGTTCTTTTTTATTTTCCTTTAAGAAGAAAGTTAAACGTGTTTGGGTATCTAATTACCCCAGTTTTCATGTCCAAATTGCAAAAGAGAAAACAAGATTTGAAAAACGAAAAAAAATGTTGTTTCTTTTTTAAAACAGAAACAGAAATCATTTTTTGACGCCGAATGAGCCCTTAGCTTTCGCAGACCAGTAAAACTCACACTAACCAAACTGTCCTTAATTTAAATCTGCCTCGAAACCAAATACTATGCATTGGGACCTGATATATCACGACGCATTGTAGTACGCTGAAATCAGGTTAATAATATATATATATAGCTTAATAACAGTATAATAACAATATATATAATTCATTTTTTGTAATAGTATATACATAAACAATAAAAACAGTATATAAAAAACAAACTAGTATATTAAAACAGTATAAAAAAATCCGAAAGAAAAAAATAATTTGTTTAGAATAGATTTGAGAATATGTGGGTAACCCTGGGCTCTCAAAATTTTGTTAGTTTTACATGATTAATTCAGAAATAAAGAAGAAAAATCTGATATCATGATAGTACTGTAACATGCCATATCACAACGATAGTATATATACAGCTTACTACAGTGTCATATATTTATATATATATATATATGAGTCCGGCTAGGGTGAAATTAGTTTTACCAAGGGGTTGGTGTAATTATTTTTATAGCCATTGGATTGCGATGAGATTCGTGCAGATGAAATGAAATGTTGGATTCGTGTAGATGGATTCACTCATTTACTCTCCCCCTCCCCTTCGCTTCCTCTCTCTAACTCTCTCATTTCCCTTCCCTCCTCTCTGTCACGCAAACAAGAAAAAGAAGAAAAGGAAAAAAAATCTCCCCCAATCCGCCTCCCCGAACCTGACGCCGACCATTCCACCGGCGAGGCCACCCTATCCGGCGCCGCACAGGAGACCCGCCGGACTAAATCAAAAACCGATACTAAATCAAAAAAAAAAAAAAAAAAAAAAGAAGTTTAGTAACGGTTTTTTTGAAAAAACCGTTACTAAATCGTTTAGTATCGGTTTTTGCAAAAAAACCGTTACTAAGCTCTTTTTTTTTTTTTTTTTTGATTTAGTATCGGTTTTTGATTTAGTCCGGTGGGTCTCCTGTGCGGCGCCGGATAGGGTGGCCTCGCCGGTGGAATGGTCGGCGTCGGGTTCAGGGAGGCGGATTGGGGGAGATTTTTTTTCCTTTTCTTCTTTTTCTTGTTTGCGTGACAGAGAGGAGGGAAGGGAAATGAGAGAGTTAGAGAGAGGAAGCGAAGGGGAGGGGGAGAGTAAATGAGTGAATCCATCTGCACGAATCCATCATTTCATTTCATCTGCACGAATCTCATCGCAATCCAATGGCTATAAAAATAATTACACCAACCCCTTGGTAAAACTAATTTCATCCTAGCCGGACTCTATATATATATATATATATATATATATATATATATATGGTCCCAAGAAAGAAAACAATTGGCCTCCCAAAAGGCCAGTGAAAAAACAAAAAAGTGGAGATTGCCGCCGGGTTAAATCATGTTCATTATATTGTACTACTATACATTTTAACAATAAAAGTCTATTTTTTTTATTTTTTAAATTAAAATAAAAAGAGTATCATATGATTTAAATTAAAATAAAAATAGCATTCAAAAACTATTTTGTAGTATTTGGATCCTATCATTTTGGATATACTATATTTGTCATTATTGCATATACAACATACAAATAAATATTATATACTGTGTACTATGTACTATTTTGTCGGGTAAACAAGAACAATATATAATATATATTAAATAGTATATATGAATAATAAAATAATGTATATTGTTTACATATACTATATTTTATTATTGGTATATACTATTTAATATATATTATATATTATTTCTTGTTTATAAATAATATATTATATATAAAATTATATTAACATAAATCAACATAAAACAGTATATACCATTATGTAATAGTATATGATGCCACTATATATGTTGTAAGTATATAGTATTGAAGGACAGAAAATTCAGTCTTAACGCCACATAAGATCTCAATTCCCTCATTGGTTTTTATTACCATCCAATATCCATCCACGTGTGATTGACCGTTGGAACAAATCCCGCCGTTAAAATTCAAATTTCAAATTCCATCTCCTTCTCCATACTCTCCTTTTTCTCCCTTCCCACATTAAATGAAGCCTTCCCATTAATCCAGAAAACACAAACAGAGCTCAAAATAAAAGCAAAATCAAAGAACCAGTAAAGCAATAATGGATGAAAAATCAGAGAAAAACCAACCACCCAAAACCCAGAGCGAAACCCTAACCCTAACTCCGAACTCCTCCTCATCCAAAACCCCTTCCTCGTCTTCTTCTTCCCTCGCCGGCCCAACAACGGGAAGCTCCAGCTACTACTATCCAGGCTGTCGAAAGGACGCTAACTGTAAGTGTGACATCTGTCTCGCAAGCATACGCGCGACTCGTGATTTAATCTCAGGCACCCATCTCTCCTCCAAGAAGCGATCTCAGCCGTTTGTTCGTTTCAATCCTTCAGCCTCTCCTCAAACTGGGTCTCGGTCAAAATCCAGATCCGGATCCGGGTCAACTGTTACAGCTCCGGCCACTCCGCCTTTGTTGAAATCCACAGCGAAAACTCGACCATTAGATAAAGCTAAGAAGGAGGAGCAGAAAGGAGAAAAACCCCATGTTTTAGAATACCGGGTTTTGGGTTACCGGATTTTGAGCTTGGTTCTTTTGTGGTTGGTTTTTTGGGTCGTGGATTCAGGATTTG
This sequence comes from Juncus inflexus, assembly GCA_024447665.1. Lineage (NCBI taxonomy): Eukaryota > Viridiplantae > Streptophyta > Magnoliopsida > Poales > Juncaceae > Juncus > Juncus inflexus. The sequence continues at coordinate 3,280,374 of JAJHPC010000016.1, read as the reverse complement.
TGATGAGAGGATTTGGGTTCGCACCCAAATTGAAGAGGGAAGAGGTGGAGAGAATTGGGGAGGAGTCGAGAGGAATTAATGGAGATTTGAATCAGAAAATTAGGGTTTTGCAGAAGGGCATTGGAAGATTGGTCGGCGATGAGAGAGTTCATGATTGTGGGGCCCGCAATTCAGTTTGGGAGATGAATCAGGTTCGATTTTGATATTATCTGAATTTCTTGGTAAAAATTCATCACTTTCTTCTTTCCATCTAAAAAATTTGAATGCTATAAAAATTTCTGATTCAACAAAAGTTGTACTTAATTGTCTCTGTTTTTTTCTGATATAGAGAGGGCAGGAATTTTTTCACTGGAGCTGTGTGGTATACAAATCAACTGGAGAAGAAGTCAGCATTTGGGGCAGTCCTCTCACAACGTCTGGTTTGTTTTCAACTGGACTCTCCAGTCGCTCACTCACTCTTCTTTCCGGCAAACTCACCGAGGTAATAAAAAGTAAAAACTCATTCTAGTTGTTAATTACAGTGCACCAAAAATAATTAATTATCATTCTTAATTTTAATTTTAATTTTAATTTCAACTATTCTTGATATAATAAGATAATGTCAATTTTAAAATATCATATTTCTCATCCCAAAAACTTAAAATGTCATAAACCACTACAAAACATCTAGCAACTTTATTCAAAATTTAAAATCATCAATTTTTTATGTTAAAATCGTAAATATGATATTTTAAATTTTAAAATGACAAATACGATATTTTAAGTTTTTTGTAATGGCAAATTCAAAATTTCCCCTTTTATATATTAATTCATATGTTAAATAAATACAGTGGTCGGATGGAAAATTAACGTCTTCTTTGCGAGCTGGCAATTGCAGTTCGTGGCATTACGGTAAATGGAGTTATTCGGCAATTCAACTTGAACCGAAAACTTGGATTTTAGAGTACAAGAGAAGTGGGATCATTCAAGGGCCGAGATTTATCCCTGAAATTTGCGATTTTGTCCGATTTAAAATCACAAATTATGTTAAGAGGCTCAGAAGGGAGCCTTGGAGATTGTTTGTATTTCGTAGGGTGGAAGAAGTAAAAATTGTTCATCCGACTTAAAAATAGACTTGAGTTGTATTTTTTGGGGTTTATTTTTGTTTGTATATTTTTGTGATGAAATTGTGTATCACTTAATTGGTGATATGAACATGTTATTTTTTAATATTCTAGATGGTTTCTTTATTGGATTGTTATGTTATATATGGGTCACTTGACTGTCATCAAGTTTGAGAAAAAGTAACCAAATAATTGGGCAATGCTATTTCTTTTGCATTTTTGTTGGTTTATTCGGGAAAATTTCCACTAAAAGAAAATATGAAGATATTCTCAGCCCTCATTTTTTAAAATAGAATAACTTTAACTGAAGAATTGGTATGAATAAGAAAATGAAATTGTATACTTCGTGAAGCTAGATTTTTTTACCCATATGGCAATGAAAAGAATTTCACTTTTGGAAAGTAATTATTTGCATTAACTAAATTGGAGAAAATTTCATGTACTATATTTCTTATATTGTTAGAGTATTTAGAAAAGGCTTTTAAATAGTGAAATATGTTAGAGATGTATTTACTATTTAGTCTCATGTCTCATATCTGCCTCTTGAGAAATAGTCCCTTACATGCCTGGAAAAATACAAGTAATTCAAAGATTACACATTCGAAGATAAATTTTGTACATTACAAAAAATACAAGTAATTCAAAGATATATTTTATACATTAAAAATGTTTTTTTTTAAGATAATGTCTTTTCATTTAAAAATGATGAAAATAATTCTCTTTTGGATTATGTGGAATTGACTGGCTAGAGAATCAATCTCTATTCAATTAATAAATTTGGGAAAAGTACTCCTCTAGGTCATTCAATTAATAAAAGTTACAAAAATATAAATTTCTTCCATTTAGACTGGATATATATAGCCTACTAAATTTATCAAAAAAAAAAAAAGACTGAAATATAGACCAAGTAAATTCTCATAAAATTATAGTTCTGAAAATCACCGATTCTGATTCAGCCGGTTCGAGTTGGAATTGGCAAGCTCGATCTGATTAATACCCGATTCTCATAATTATATAAAATTAGTTTTTTTTACTTAAATTGGTCCAATTCTTCATCCGATTCAACCGATTCCGATCTGATAGTCAATTCTAAATTGTCATCCTAAGGGATTGACTCCAGTTTCGATTTTCCGAACCTTGCATAAAATTGGAATAAGAAAATAAAGAAAAAAAATACATAAAGGAAGAAGAATGAAACAGTCCTTTATTCAGAAAAAAAAAAAGGAGAAAATCAACACATATCATACAAAACCGTACAAAAAAAACAATAATATTCACATTAGGAGGGACTGAAAATTAAATCATGTTAAGTATCTACAAAATCCCCCCTGTAAATCTTCCTCTCAAAAGCAAATAAACAAAAACAAACAAACAAGAAAACTAAAACAAAAAAACTTTATTTCTTTTTTTTAATTAGAAAAGAAAACTATTATTTCAATAAACAAAACTAGCTTGAACTAATGGACCGTTCAAACCGTTTCGACGAAGCGCTCCTCAAAAGTTGCCTCATTCCTTCGGCGACACGAATCGCTGGATTTTCATTAAATTTTCCGCAAAAAGACATGTGGGCTCTCACAGCTTCCTTTATATCTTTCATACCGGTCTTGCAAGCCTCATCTCGTACAGATTCTGAACAGAGCCCACATAACCAAATTCCCCCAAAATTGGATTTTACACGGATTAAGTAATCATGCGTGCAATCTTCTTTTAGGCCGCAACACTCACACTCGGCTGATTCTATCTCCATTGAATCATGGGATGATGGATTTAAGGTGATTTTGTTTTGGTGGATTTGATAAAGGTTTTTGAGGCGTTTTTGTTGGTTTTGATTTGAGAGTGTGAAAAGGAAGGAGTAAGGTTTTATGGTTTGAAGGGGTATTTAAAGGCATGTAGATTTGAGGATGCTTTTTGTTTAAGCATCTTATTATTATTTTTTAGTGATAGACATTTTTTGATAAGAGTTTTTTAATAACATTAATTACCTAGTAAGTGATAAAAAACGTGTAACTTGCAAAAAGGCCCTTACATTATGTCTAAATTTAAAAAAGAAATTATTTTTTTGAAAGTTGCTAGAAAATCCCATAGTTGGTCATTGCCCCTACTTATCATTAAATTTTTTTAATTTAAGTGTTATTAGTTTCAAATTTACTCATGGATTCCATTTGGCACAAATGTAAAAATTTAGACAATACAACTAGGATCTTTAATCTAGGAATTTGCTCAGTACCTATTGTTTGTTATTTGTTACTCAAGTGCCATATACCAACTTATTATGACTACCCAAAATCAAATTATCAACCCAAAGTGCTTATTTAGCTGTCATAGTGATATCAAACATCTCTAGCTATGTAACTTCAAGCTCTACTCACACTTCAAAAGTGGATTAAATCCACTCAAATATCTTGTCGTGCGGTAATTTTCTCACTTAAATTTCTGATGTTCATAATATATGTGGTTAGTCCAGTAGACGTGTACATTTGTTAGTACCTCCATGAAGTAGGATAATATTCTCGAGACTCTCTCCAATAGACACTTGTATGACTTTGATCTAATTGGTTCACCACATTTTTATGCTACCATTTGTTATCACTTAAACCAAGCTATTATAGTAATTTAGTAATAAATCATAAATGAGATATCGTAGTGTTTTCTGGAAGGGTAACCAAATATCAAATTAATATATTTTTGCTTATTCCAGAATCTATCAATTATGGACAAAATTATTTGTTTGCTAGTCGAATATAGATTTTATAGGCCTAAATGTGCAATTCGAAAATGATTAATACTTGAACGACTAAATGACAAGTTGCGTTGCACAACACGCCACACAAGAAAGCACCACAAAGGGACTATTTATTTTTTAGGTTAAGTAATGATAGATACTTAAGAGATATTATCTGTCATTACTCAAATAATTGAATGCATTTTTTTATTATTTGAATAAGGTAATGATATCATTCTTTAAACTAATTGTTTTCTTTTAAGATTAAGAGGCCCATTTTTCTTCATCACTTTCTATGTTTTCACACTTTGATTGCTGTTATAAGTGTGATTTCACAACTGAAATATTTGACATTTGTCTTGCTGTTATAAGTAAGGATCATTTTAAATATTCACAAAAAGTAATGGGTTTTGAAAATTTCCCTAACATAAATTGAATCCATTTGCTGATTAAAATAACAAAATTTCACAATATTTAATCTCTAGCAAAAAGCTATTTACATTTTACTAGTTCCTCTAATTTTTGACAAGAAATAGTAATAATAAACATAATCACTCTACTTATTAAAAAAACATTATCATTCAAATTTGTTCATATTCTGACTCGTGATTTCCGGAGGGAAGTAGGAACATATTGCAGGTCTCAAGTTCTCACTGCCTCTTCATTTCATTGGCTTGACCTTTCTTCTTCAAAAAAATAAAAAAAACACCCTAAATTTTCTTAATATTTTAAAGAACTACCTATACTTTTAAATTCCTTTTTAGTGTATAAAATTGAATTAATTGTTTAACCCCTAAAATTATCATTATACTTCCTATTCCTTTGCTTTATCTATGATGTTTTTAAAGAACAGCTATATGACAGATATGATCTGTCTACAAGCTTAGTTGTTTTGTATTTTTTTATTAAAGATGTCCATAATGTTTTTTATAGAAATTAATTATAACAACATTATTATATTACTTTCGGGTGTATTTATTTGTTTGGTGATATTAAAAAGTGGGTTCCACCATGTGCTTAATGTACTTGTAGAATTTATTAAATAAAATATTTTTAACTAAAAATATAATTATTATCTACTTGCCATTCTACTTTCTTGCAATATACAATCTGCAAAGATTTGTGGAATTTATTTGCCCAAAATTGGTGTAAAATAACGGTTCCTTGATACCTACTATTTTTAGGTTTTCAGAGAATTATTCAATATATATTATGAAAATATTATTAAGAATAAATTATCAAAAAGTGTAGTCAAAATGGAATACTTGATCAATATGAACATTAAAATATTCGAGAGTAATAATAGGCTTGACGGCAGCCCATTATGTACAAGGCTTGAAATAATACTTTACAATTCGCTCCATTGCAATTACTATTACAATACAACAATTTTTAATTGGGTTGAAATCAAGACTTTTCTTCATTACAATGGTAACATTTGGTTGTAAATCTGAGAATTGAGATCTCAGATTTCTCAAAAATGCGAGATTTTCAATCTTGATTTTGATCAACCGCCTAAATTTTGGATTTCAATTCTCAATTCATAATTTGAGATTTACATGTATAAAGTTTTTCATCCTGAATGAGATGACAAATCTGTGATTTCATCACATTAAGCATTTCGAATCCTGATTTTAACAGTCCCACATTTAAAATCTGGTATTTTCCAATTGAGAGTTCAAATGGGAAGTTTAACATAATCTGAGATTTTAAATCTCAAAATTATATAATGATGATAGTCTCTTTAGTATAACTTTTTCAGCTAATTCATGCTATGTTTAACTAAATTTTTAACTCTACTTTTTACCAATTTCCTAAATTTAGAAAAGTGCATGATTTATTTTTGAGATATTTTAATTTAGATAATCACAGAAACATAACTAAAAAACTATAAATAATTAATTAAACAAAAGTCTCAATATCAAGCTATTTCGATTAATGATGAATGAATCATACATCTATTCCCAGAAAAATAAATTTCTACAGTTAAACCCTTCTAATAATCTATCTGCCAAAAACACATGAAACACTAAACTAAATCAATCATAACCTCACAAGGCTTCAAACCCTAATTCTTCATTAGGCTCAATATTCTTGTGAAGGGGTAGGATCCGCTTCCGCCACCTCAACTCATCAATCTTTTGAGCCCTTTAAGTTGAGGTAATTGTAGCTCCTCTTGTACCGCTCCTTCCTGATAGGCTGGTACAAGAAAGTACACTCTCTTGCTCTTTAGGGGTTCCGCATATCCCATTGGTCTCGCGATTCCTGTCTTGAGATACTTTTCTCCATCAATGACCTGTTATGAAAAAAATAGAATTTAAAATAATTAATTTTAAATTTCTTTAGAGTTATATAAAAACTAAATTAAGTGTCCCAAAAATTTATACAAAAAAGGTTTTCATTTGGATTGGGGGCTTTTGAACCCTCCCCAAATTTCCTCAAAAAAAATTAAATAAATTATTAAATGTTAGAAGAAGGAATCAAATGAGCACTTTCAATTATACCTCTTATGATAACTATTCATTAGGTGCAAAAGTCTTTTTCTAAAAATAAATAACAGAACAGGAAACTCAACCTCAATGTATTAGCATTCCATAGTTTATATAGAGAGGAACGGGGTCTATATGTATAATCAGTGTGCTATATTTAGGAGTTTAGAATAAGGCTGATCTGTAGGGGTGTCAATGGATACTCATAATCCGATAACCCGATCCGAATCCGAGTGAATGGATTCGTATGTGGATCGAAAAAAAATTTCCGATAGTAAAATGGATTCGCATTTGAATTTTTGAAAAAGATCTGCTAGTTTAATATATTTGCATTTGGATCTTGAAAGATCCGAATCTGAAACCCGATATGAATCCGACAATTAATATATAGTAAATATATATATGTAACAACAAAATAATAAATGCGAAAAAATGGGCAAAAAATCACGTATTTTTATGATATATATAAATATATATAAGAAATTAATTAGAATGAATATTTGGCAAAAAAAAAATGGGCATTAAATCACGTATTTTATGAGATTTACTCGTTTATAATTTTCTTTTAAGCTTGATGACATGATCCAAAATCCGATCCGAAACCCGTTTCATTAATGAGTTTGGATTTGCATATGGATCTTTATTTTCTTAATAGATTTGGATTCGCATTTGAATCTTTTGAATTTAAATTGGATCCGCATGTGGAACTACCTGGATCCGACCCGAAACCGATCCATTGACACCCCGACTGATCTGTGTACTTCAAATCCTGAGCTGTACGTATAGCTAAATTTATCCGTCGGTACATATTTAGGAGCATGTAGAAGTAACAACCGTACGCGTAAAACATTTATGCGTTGAATTGTTGTATGTTATACTCCTTAAATTATCACCAATGTATAAAACATGTGTTCTTTTCTCACAAACAAATGTATAAAAGTATTTTTTACTTTAGATATTACATTTACATGAAAAATAGGAAGACAACAACACCTGAATATCTCATAACACAAACAAACCAATGCCTAGGATATGTTTATATACTCTTTGATTAATAATATGTTATAATATTGTTAAATGATTTATATTACTCTTTTGATAAAAAAAAATCTGTTATTCTAATCAATGCAAAAATCACGATACCACTATCAAAAGGAGAGCTAATAATTTATGCAAAACAAATCACATCAGAAAAACCATAACAACAACTACTCAAAAATTTAAATGAATTTCCTTAAAAAAATCAAAATGAAACACCTCAGTAAAGATCACCATTACATGCTATTTAACAAATAGCAATATAACAATGTAAACTGAATCAAAAGCAGAGCGTTAATTTTTCGACTTTTTTTTTTTGATACCATTATTTCCCAAAATAAATCAATATTTGCCACTGTTTTGAAAATAATGTGGTAACTACCATTTCCGCCACTATTAGTGGCGGAACAACCTCTGTTCCGCCAGTAGTAGTGGCGGAACAGATAGATTTTCGCCCGCCAACAACGGTCCATTTGACGCACTAAACGTGGTTAATTAGTATTAAAAATCTTGTTTCGCCACTAGTAGTGGCGGAACATGTTAAAATATTTCTTTACCCCTGCTTAAAGATTAACATGGCTCATGAATGGGCAATTAGCCTAAAAATTGAAGAATTACTATGTTCTGCCACTATTAGTGGCGGAACAAGTGCATATTTCACCTGTTCCGCCACTAGTAGTGGCGGAAAATGCCAAATGAACTTTTTAAATCTGACTTAAAAAACGCAAAAAAAACCACCTGCTCCGTCACTATAAGTGGCGGAACAGGTGCATATTTCACCTGTTCCGCCACTTGTAGTGGCGGAACAGGTCCATTTTTCTACTCACTGGCCCCTGACCTGGAAACGCAAAAAAAAAAAAAAAGACCTGTTCCGCCACTAGTAGTGGCGGAACAGGCTATTAAACCCAAAAAATCTCATTTTTATTGCTCTTTCTCTCTCCGCTTCCCCCATTCACTCTCCATACCCGACGGAACACAAAAATGGGCGAAAATTTGGGCGATTTTTGAGTGAAAAAATTCCCAAAAAAGAAGAAAAAGATAAAGGTAATTGATTTTATTTTATTTTGAGTTTAGGTTTAGGTGTTAGTTTTGGTATTTTTTTGAATTGATTGAAATTAGGATAAAATAAGTTTGAATTAATTGAAGTTAGATTAATTTGTTAGATTTGTTAGATTAATTGGTTTGATTTGTTAGATTAACTTGTTTGATTTATTTAAAATAATTTATTTGAAATTATTGATTAAAATTAATAATTATTTTTTCAAATATGGTGAAATATGAATAAGGAAGGTGAAGGTTAAGGAGAAGAAGAAGGTGAAGGTGAAGCAAGAAGATATTAGATATTAAATATTTTAGAAGAAGAGGAAAATTAGAGAAGGCAAAAGCAAGTTAAAGAAAAGGAAGAAGAAAGTAGGTAATTTAGTAAAGAATTATTTTTTAAACTTATTAATTAGTTCAATTTAGTATATATTTTTTTGGCTTGTTGAAATATTATTGTAATTAGGAAAAAGAATAGATATTTGAAAGACGATAGCACAAAACTCAGTAATATTTCTATATTACGATGGTCGGATTGTTCGTAACAACAACGGCCGCAGCTTCGAGCCATCCGAGCCTCGCTGTCTTACCGGAAAGTACAGCTTCAAATAGAAATTATGTCCAATTGTGTTATGAAATTTATGAAAATATTGGTTGGTCGTCCAATGACACTCTTTTAATTCGAGGCAAATACCCTTATCTTAGCGGCAACGAATGGCATTTTAGACCAGTAAAAATTACGAATGACAGACAACTAATTCAATTTGCTGAGTGCGTCAGAAGTGTTGGTCTAGAATTAGAAATATATGTTGATCGAGAACCAAATAAAGAATCCCATATAGGAACTAGTAGTAGAACAACTGTAGTTTCAAATGTGGATGAGAATGAAATGAATATTGAAGATTGTCAGGGTCAATTTCCGATATTTAATAGGAGGGTATTAGAAGATGAAGATGATGAAGATGAATTAGATGAGGAACCAGAAATGGGTCCAGAAGATGAAGAAGAAATATATGGAGATGGCGAAGCAGAAAGGGAGGGAATGAACCATCAGACGGGATTTATTTATACAGAAGATGGTCAAATGGGTAATGTGGGGACTTTCGGCAATCCGCCGGCAGCGGAGTTCGAAGATACTTCAATGTGGAAATTTGCGAGAAATGATGTTCTATCGGGAAGTAGTATGCATGAAGGGGATGGAATGTTATATAAGGGTCAGACATTTGAAACGAAATCAGAGTTACAATCGGCTATAAGATTATATAGTGTGATGTGGCACCGAGAAATTGAAGTCGTTAGTTTAGATAAAGAGAGATATATTGTGCGCTGCAAGTTTAAACATGAAGCCGACATGTGTAATTGGAGGTTGCGTGCATCAATAAATAAACAAGAATTATGGTAGATTAAAACATTTATGCAACCACACATATGCAACCATCAAACACCTATAAAAGATCAAAACAATTAACCAGTGCGCTTGTTGGGGGTTTAGTTCTAGATATTGTTAGAGCAGATTTAGTAATTAAACCCGTAACAATAATAGAAACCGTTAAAATGAAGTATGAATATAGCATATCGTATTGGAAGGCTTGGCATGCGAAGCAACACGCGCTTAGATTCTTATTCGAAGGTTGGAAACAGGCTTATAATTTGCTACCTGAATATATGGCGGCAATAAAAACAGCAAATGTCGGTACTCGTTACTCTTTTAGACTTGGTGCTATAAATAGTAACGGTGAGACCGAGTTTGAAGGGTCATTTTGGGCATTTGGCCCGTCACTTAGTGGTTTCAAGTTTTGCAAACCCGTTTTAACAGTAGATGAAACATTTCTAACCGGAAAATACCTAGGAACCTTACTAACGGCAATCGGTAAAGACCCAAATGGTCACTTATTTCCTGTAGCATTTGCTTTGGTTGAGAGGGACAAAAATGAGACTTGGGAGTGGTTTTTTGAGTGTTTGGATAACGTACTCGGTAATCGCAATGGCTTGTGTATTATTTCGGATAGGCACGCGGAAATAATAAATGCAATGAGGGGCGACAAATGGAAGGAACCTTACGGATTTCATCATTATTGCTCGCGTCATTTGGAAGCAAATTTGAGTACCCACGTAAAAAACAAATCAAGTATCTCAGTTGTTAACATCATTAGCTCGAGCGCACAATATATATAAATTTGAAAAAATATGGAAAAAATTGAGAAGCAAAGTAAAAACAAGGCGACAGAATGGTTAGCGCCATTGGCGAAAAGCAAATGGGCTCTTTCATACGATGAGAACGGTCGTCGGTGGGGCGAAATAACTAGTAATAATGCTGAAATAATAAATTTTGTTTTCAAAGGAATAAGAAAACTGCCTGTTACGGCAATTGTGATGGCGACTTTTTACAAGCTCAATTCTTATCACGTGAGATATGGAGAGAATGCTACTAACACGCAAAATAGGTGGCCCGATGTTGTTTTGATATATCATTATCCGTGTTCACATATCATAGCAATTTGCATGCACAAATGGGTTTCGCACGAGACGTTCATTAATAAATGTTATTCACTAGATAATCTGAGGCGTACATACAATATGATTTTCTATACTATAAAGGACAAATCGCATTGGAGGCCACGCGCAGAAGTTTGTGATATTACGTTAGTTCCTGGTGATAAACTGAGGAGTCTGAGTTTGATTCTGAGTGAGTTGACTAAAGTCTTCTCCGCCTTCCTATTCTCCTCCTCCTTCTTCTCCTCCCTCTGGCGTATTCAGAATATCCCATTCATCTCCCCCGTTAAATTCATTAAGCTGCTCCAATGACATTTTCGTGCATCCTAACCATTTTTTTATGCCGGCTTTTATTTCTGTTAAACTCGTCGAACCAATCTCTCTGAACATCTTAAATCCTATGGCAACTCCATCCCTCATGCTTTTTGCCTTTCGAAAAATATTTATTATTTTAAACGTAACAAATTATGAAAAATATTACAAAACACAAAAAATTATTATTAAACTTAAAAACTTTATGGAAAATATTTACCGCGGCTCTTTTGTCTGGAACAATAGGGCGGTATGTTCTCGATCCGTGTGGAACCTGAGACTGCACTATTGGATCGGACTCACTGTAATACCACCTCAAGTATGCGTCGGTTTGGCTGGAATCGTACGGTGGCGGCTTACGTTTTGGGGCTCGTAACCATTTACTCTCCCAAAGATAAATCCACTTCTTGTGAATCTCCGGCCAATTATCTCCGCGGCCTTGTTTCCAGTCATGTAATTCTTCATCATATACGGGAGCCTCTTTTTTGGGGGGGGGGATTTTCTGCCGATACCCGAACTGTCGCATCACCCTCTGAGGACGGACACGCTCGACAATCCACATATAAATCAACGGCAAAGAGAGTAAGCATGTATCTCTTTCTTCACCACAAATGGGTGGCAGTCTCGGGCGAATTTCTTCGTACGGTGCCCAATCCACCTCATCTGTCGACCGACCGTCGAACAAGTTCCGACGTGACAGCAAATGAGTGTACATCCTATCGTCTCTCCTAGTAGCACCAATAAACAGCATTCCAACCGTATCATTATAATCCGGATTTTCGTACATATTCACTCTTTCGGGGGTAAACGGAACATCCGGTCGAAGAGCAGGAAAATGCATCCACGCCCATAATTGTAATAATAACACGCAACCCCCCATATTTTTCCGACTTGGGCCGGTGCTTTTACACAGCTCTCGATACAGATAACCAAGAACCGCACTCCCAAATGCCCACTCGTGCAAATTTTCCATATCTTCAATAAACACTAATGGCATGAGGGAATATGAATCTCCATTTGAGTCGGTAAATAAAACATCGGTGAAGAATGCTATGATATAAGCTCGACAATATTGTTGCACCCTTAAGAGTGGGGCGTCATTTTCCAAATCGGAAAAATTTTCCATAAACCATTTCTTATAAACTAAAATCTTGCTTTTTCATTTGTCACCTCTGAACATATTTACCTGTGGGGTTTTTCCGAGCAGTTCCGTCGCTTTATCTACCCAACTAATATCTCCAGTATTCAAACACAACGGCGTATCATCAACCCGCATCCCCAACAAACATGAAACATCATCCAAGGTGATGGTCATTTCCCCGTGTGGCATATGAAACGTATGTGTCTCCGGTCTGCACCGCTCCTGCAGAGCACTTATCATAGTAGCCTCGATAGGAATATGACCGATTTTCCGTGTTTGTAACAAACATGCATTCAAAAAATATGGCTCGTCTTGATAGTTCCATGGTACTCGCATTAACGAAAAATATAAGTAAAATATTTTTACGTAATCAAATAAATACATATATAGAATCATATTTAAATACATTACCGATGTGTGATGCTGCCTGAACCGATAACCCCCCGGCAATGTACTCGGCGTTTTTTCCTCGAAATTTCTCGTTCTGTGTCTGTCTTGTAATACGTTTAGTGGACGATATGTCGGACGTTGGGGCTCAACCATCGGAGCCTTCCCTTTGTTCGCCCGATTATGCCCGCCCCGACTTGAACCGGCTCCAGATGACATCTTTTTCCGGAAAAACTATTTTCTTGAAATTAAAATAAAAAATTCTTACATGTTTGTAAAAATATTTTTTTCCCCTAAAAAAATTTTCTAGAATATTTTTTCCCTACTAAATATTTTTTTCCCCTAAAAAAATTTTCTAAAATATTTTTTCCTCTAAAAATATTTTTTCCCCTCAAACAATTTTCTAGAATATTTTTTCCCCTAAAAAAATTTTCTAAAATATTTTTTCCTCTAAAAATATTTTTTACCCCTAAAAAAATTTTCTAAAATATTTTTTCCTCTAAAAATATTTTTTACCCCTATCTACAAAATATTTTTTTCCCCTAAAAAAATTTCTAAAATATTTTTTCCTCTAAAAATATTTTTTCCCCCTCAAACAATTTTCTAGAATATTTTTTCCCTACTAAATATTTTTTTCCCCTATTAAATATTTTCATAATTTAAAAAAATACTATATAAATTATACATACCAAATAAATCTAATATCTTCTTCCTTCACCTTCACCTTCACATTCACCTTCTTCTTCTCCTTAACCTTCACCTTCCTTATTCATATTTCACATATTTGAAAAAATAATTATTAATTTTAAACAATAATTTCAAATAAATTATTTCAAATCAATCAAACAAATTACTCTAACAAATTAATCTAACTTCAATTAATTCAAACTTATTTCATCCTAATTTCAATCAATTCAAAAAATACCAAAACCAACACCTAAACCTAAACCTAACCTCAAAATAACTCAAAATAAAATAAAATCAATTACCTTTCTCTTTTTCTTCCTTCTAATTCTTCCTTTCTCCTCCAATTTTTACTTTTTTTGGAATTTTTCCGCTCAAAAATCGCCAAAAAAATCGGTTTTTTTTTCCCGTCGGGTTGAATGTTTTAATGGGGGGAGTGGAGAGAGAAAGAGCAATAAAAAGGGAAATTTTTGGGTTTAATAGCCTGTTCCGCCACTAGTAGTGGCGGAACAGGTCCGTTTTTTTTTTTTTTTTGCGTTTTCCAGGTCAGGGGCGAGTGAGTGGAAAAACGGACCTGTTTCGCCACTACTAGTGGCGGAACAGAGGGTATTTTCACCTGTTCCGCCACTTATAGTGGCGGAACAATGTGGTTTTTTCGTTTTTAAAGTCGATTTAAAAAGTTCATTTGGCTGTTCCGCCACTACTAGTGGCGGAACAGTGAAATATGCACTGTTCCGCCACTAATAGTGGCGGAACATAGTAATTCTTCAATTTTTAGGCTAATTGCCCATTCATGAGCCATGTTAATCTTTAAGTGGGGGTAAAGAAATATTTTAACATGTTCCGCCACTACTAGTGGCGGAACAAGATTTTTAATACTAATTAACCACGTTTAGTGCGTCAAATGGACCGTTGTTGGCGGGACGAAAATCTATCTCTGTTTCGCCACTACTAGTGGCGGAACGAAGTTGTTCCGCCACTAATAGTAACGGAAATGGTAGTTAACACATTATTTTCAAAACAGTGGCAAGTATTGATTTATTTTGGGAAATAATGATATTCAAAAAAAAAAATTCTAATTTTTCTTTTCACAATTCCGTAAAAGAATAGATGGGCCTATATTCTTTATTCCTTAAAGAATAGCTAAGTTTATCACCAACTTGATAGGCCTTAAGGCCATTATAACATGGGTGGTTCTGAATTCTTATCCAGTTTCTCTATATTTTACTTTCTTTATGTCGTATGAGTTTTTTTTGTAGCTTCCAGTTCCAATCAATTAACGGGTCTAGTTCGGATCCTAACTTTTCAATTCGAACCCGATTTGAGAGGCTTAAAGTGGTTGTGGATAGTAGAACAGAACTGAAGAGAATAATAGTACTTTTCGCACATTTTGGGGTCACTCAGTCACAATTCGCAAACCAAAAGCCTAGAATAGAACCCAGAGGAGAGGAGGTATTGTTGCTTGGCTTTCTCTTGTTACCATTTTGTCAGATGTCTCTCGCCAAAGAGGTATTCTCTCTCTATCTCTTTATCCCCCAATAATTAGTTCTTACGTTAATTTTAAAGCCCTCAGTCTCACTAATTGACATCTTTTATACTTCAAAATAGAGCAATTCCTCACTAATTGACCTCTTTTATCCTTAAAAATTAGGTAATTCCTCACTAATTGATGACCTCTTGTATCCTTAGCAATAGAGCAATTCGGGAATTATTTATCTTTATTCTTTATTCTATTTGACTGTAGGCTTTATTTAATACTAATAGGCTAATAGCTTCTTTCAATTAACTAATGTTTGATTATTTTGTAGCAAATCTCACTCAATCAGCAATATGCCAGATGATATATTGATTAAGATTTTAAACTTATTAAATACGAAATCCGCCATTTCCACCAGCGTACTCTCAAAAAGATGGAAACATCTTTATCATTCCCTTACTCACTTGAGTTTAACTCTAGAAATACCTAATTTTTCTCACCGTGATGAGAAAATGACCCAGTTTACAAAAACCATACAAAATTTATTGGTTCCAAATACCAAACCTAACATAAGAAGCCTCTTCATCGACTTTCAATATTTTCAAAGTCACAAGCCCCTTTTAGATGAGTGTATATTAAATGTTTTCAGTGATAAATTGGAACATTTTAAATTCATTTTATCATCCCTTATTGATCATGATTAATACAAGTTTCCACTAGATTCCCTCGATGGCCTTGGAAACTCTTTGCAAATATTGCATATTTGTGGTTTTGTTCTGCTTCCTTAGCCTGGATATCTTGCATTTACATCACTCAAAAGGTTAACCTTAACAGATGTTATATTTTATGAGATAAAAAGATGTAAAAGGGCGAAGAATTCGACGAATTAATAGAAGAGAGGTTTCATATCCTGATCAATGGTTGCTTGAATTTGGAAGTTTTATCCATCATCATATGTGAGTTTGAAGGTGTGATGAGAATAGATGCACCATTTTCACATCTAAAGGAGATAGAATTTGATCGTTGTTATAGTGGGAAATTTGAGATAGTTTCTGCTCCTAAACTTGAGAGTTTGGATATTGATACTAGTTTTGTAGTGATGGATCCGAATCCGAGCATAAAGTACTTGAGATTTGGATTTGGTTATATTGTTGCAACTTGTAGGTTGGATCATATTTTTTCCACTTTTCTTTGTTTGGAGACCCTTGTTCTGCGGTTTCCAGACAAAGAGGTTAGTCTTTTGAAAATCAATTTCGTTTTATTTTTCTCTAATTGCTATCTTGGAGTCATATTTTGATTTGGCTTTCCTTCAAATTACTGGAGCATAGGTATTAATTAGACCTTGATCCATGCATATAACCTTAATTAAGCACTAAATAAGTCAAAAAAACACAACAAGAAAAAATGGCACAAACTGAAATCCAATCCTTAGACCAAGTTACATCTGTAATCTCTAACTATAAATTTGTAAATTTCTTTGTTCTTGTTCTCTAGGTTTGGCTTGAACCAGTGCGATGTTCAGCTTCATTTATGAAATTGAAGCATCTAGTTATTGAAGCTTTGTTTCTTGAGAGTTGTTCACCCGAGATTTGTAACCCTTTATGGATTGCTTTAATTCTTGAAGCGGCACCATTCTTGGAGACATTTGAAATAAATGTATGCTTATTTGCTAGTAGAACTCAACCATTGTTTATTTTTATTTTATCGTACTTTTTGCTTATAATGCTAATGAGATTTCCCTCAATTGTAGATTGAAAAGAAAAAAATTCCAGAATTATTTGAGGAGGTAGTTGAGCCGCCTGAGCCTTTCAATTTCCAACACAAGAATTTAAAAGAGTTTGAGATGAAGGGCTTTAAGGAAGGTCCAATGGAAAATGCCATAGTTCGGTTTGTAATGGATAGTGCAACAGCTTTAGGAAAAATCGTCTTATGTAATGATGAGGATTATTATGAAGAGTTTGATGCGACAAAATTTAGTTCTATTTTTGAGTGAGAAAAGAAGATTTAAATTTACTTTCTACTTAAGTTGGTTTTATCAAATTTGGAAAGTTATACTAGTTGAATTGAATATATGCTTAACTTGGCAACTCAAGTTTTTGGTCTTTTTATGAAGTTTGGATGTTATGTAAATTGAATATATGTTATGTTCGGATATACAATTTTTCTGTAAATTGTACAATGGAAGCAACAGTCCTAATTATTACAATATACCCATAAGTAAGTGTTCTTTATAGGTATAAACGCTTTATTCATTTCATCATATCATCATGAAATAGGTCAGTAAGTAAATCATCCATCCATTCTTCTCTTGCCATAAGAATGACAAAGAAGATGAGAAAGCAAAGAATCACCCAACCTCTGTTGTTGGAGTAATTGAATTTCTTAATCATGTCGTAATGGCAAAGGCAAATGGACATTGATTCAGAACTTAACTTTTCTGGCAAAAAAGGTAGATCCAGCCATTATTATTGTGTTTTAGGCGAGTACAAAACATATTTTATTTAGCCATTAGTATCACAGGCTTCCCAGAATTTCATAATACAAGACCTTAGTTGCTCTTATCGCCTCTCCATTATTTCTATTCTATAATAAAACAGCCCGAAATTTTCCTCTCTCTGTGATGAACCCCACCAACCAAAGGAATGTGTAAAGTGGGTTTTACATTGCTGGTTTGGTACAACCGGTACGGTTGAAGTCTCTCAATGGATTAGTTGTCCCTTGTTTTAGCAGAGACCTCTCCGAACATGTAAACCGAGCAGGTGATGAGTGCAACCTAAGTGTCCGCTAGTATCAAAACCCTGATTGTATCAAAAGCATAGATGAATATTTTTAATCTTATAAATTATAATGGTTAAAATGGTCACGGAAACAATTTTAATAATACAATGGGGTTTTACTTGTATACTTTTGTCTCTCTAGTGTTGTGTTTTTATTCATTTGCATATTGTGTTAATCGGGTAGAATTTTGATCCTGATATGATTGGTCGAGTTAAGTAGAAGAGATGCATACAAAGTGTTTTGACGAAATTCCTATGAAAGAAAATTTGTTTGGTACACCTATATTTTATAACACAAGAAAGTTTTAATTGATTGCTTCAGTGAAATATGTCACTTTATATACGGATTTCAGCCCATACCAAAGTTAAGAAGAAAGATTACAAACATTTGATTCAGATCAAATCCAAGACAAGCCAAACTTAAGGGAATTACATTACAACCATCCGCCCAAAACATATTTTCTTTTACCATTTATAAACACAAAAGTGTTTGCGGTTTACGATATCCCTACTACTTAAAAGTATGTAATACAAACAGCAATAAACTGTAGATTTACGACCAATCATGACAAGATCAACTACTTCTTTAGTGGGAGGGGGGTGTTCAAATAAAGTTCAATGAGCTATATGCTCCATCATCATTTTGTGAAATTCTTTACCTGTTGAAAGGAAAAAAAATAAAGAAAGATTAATTAAAAAAATGGTTTGGTGATATACTTCGACCTTAATTTGACGGCATTTGACCATGCTGCAATAACAATTTCTTCATAGTGCATAAAGCATTAAGCGTTCTATATATTTGCTCAAAGTGGGGAAATGGTTTGTTCATGCTTACCTAGGTACTTGGCCATGGCTACGATTGACCATATGAATCATGCTACTGTTGCTCTCAAAGCTTCCACTACTACTGGCTGTTCTCTGACTGGAGTGCGAGCATAGCTCCGACATTAAATACGGTCTCCCTGATCTTTGATATGTCTCCTTATTGGCCACATTTTGTTGCATTTGTTGCAACATTTTACTTAATCATGTCATCTGTGGACTCGGGCTGGTTGACTTTGTGAGTTCATTCGCTCTAGCTAATTCTTCCACAGCTTCACCAAACGATCCACTGTTGAATATAAGAAATAAGTGAAGTGGATTTATAATGAGCTACACTCTACACATTGTTTATGATGAATAAGAAGAACAATTATATAAACATGAGGCCGCTATATAGTACCAAAGTAAGAAAGAATTATAGAGTGGATTTGAATAGGATGTAAGAATTATTATTTTTCCTTCCAAAACCTGTCTGCGTAGTCTCTCGCCCTTTCCAAAGCTGCCCTGACTTCGAGGCGGATTATCTCAGAGTCTACATCAATAGATCTTCTTTGGCTCGAAGGAAGAGAAATCGGTCTCTCAACACTCACGTCTTGGGCTTCTGTTCTCGTACTATTGCTCACGGTTCTTGTAAATGACTCTCAATAACTCGGTCCTTTCATTACTCAAGCTTCTCCCCTTAGGAACATATACGCGTACCATAAAGCATCTCTCTTCATCTCCATACAAGTCCCCTGCATAAATTCGTGCATTGTCATCCAATTTCTTAACTGCATAGCCGCCTGATTCAACTGATGACAGATGGACTCCACTCATGCACTTAACTTTAAGCTGTATGTTTTTGGCAACAACGCTAATGAGTCCTCCTACACATAAAGCAAATGACTCTTGTATCTTGTCCTCACTTTTGATGAAAGAGAAGAGATACTCGGTATTCATGAAAAACCGGGTACTACAATTAAAAGACAATCAAGGACGCTTGGTAGCACGAGTTGAAATGGCCAAAAATCGCATGTACAAGCTCAACTTGCGAAATGTGCAGGAAAAATGTCTACAAGTCGATATGGAGGACAAATCGGCATTATGGCATCTAAGGTTTGGTCACCTTCATTATGGTGGCCTAAAGGAGTTGGCCAAGAAGAACATGGTCCATGGGCTACCAGACATGGACTACATCACCAAGTTTTGCGAAGGATGTTTATTCGGCAAGCAAGCAAGGACCTCATTTCCGAAAAAGGCGAAATATCGAGCAGAAAGACCTCTCGAGTTGGTGCATACCGACATATGTGGCCCAATTACACCCAAATCATTCAGTGAGAAAAGATATTTAACACATTTGTAGACGATAATACAAGGAGGACATGGGTTTATTTTTTGAAGGAAAAATCTGAGGCTCTCGAAGTGTTCAAAAGATTCAAGGTTTTAGTCGAGAAGATGACCGGGACTTACATCAAGGCGTTACGGTCGGATAGAGGCGGGGAGTACATGTCAACCGCTTTCACGAGTTATTGCGAGAAGTATGGGATTAAGCGATTCTTGACTGCACCATACTCTCCTCAACAAAATGGTGTGGCCGAGAGGAAGAACCGAACCATTCTCGACATGGTTCGGTCGATGTTGAAAAGCAAAGGTATGCCAAAAGAATTTTGGGCAGAGGCGGTACAATGTGCCGTGTATATACAAAATCGATGCCCACATGCGAAGTTAGGTGAGATAACACCCCAAGAGGCTTGGAGTGGTCAAAAACCGACCGTATCACATTTCAAAGTATTCGGTAGTGTGGCTTATGCACACGTACCGGATCAAAGGAGGACTAAGCTCTACGATAAAAGCAAGAAGTTCGTGCTCATTGGATATGACGAGAAAACAAAGGCATACAAGCTCTTCGACCCAATTGGAAGGAAAGTTGTGGTGAGCCGGGACGTACATGTGAATGAAGAGAGCGCGTGGGATTGGAATAACAAAGATGAGATGACACATGATGAGGCCGAGTTAGGTGAGGCTGAGAAAGGAGAATCACCGGCATCAACCTTTGTACCGACTAGCCCCGTACCATCTGATGTTGAAGATGAGCCAAGACAACCAAGGATGCGAAGCATGCAAGATTTGTACGACTCGACAAGTGAGGTACATTTAATTTGTCTTTTGGCGGATGCCGAAACAATTACATTTGAGGAAGCGGTACGAAATGAGAAGTGGCAAACAGCCATGAATGAAGAAATAAAAGCAATAGAGCGAAACCAAACTTGGGAGTTGGTTGAATTGCCAAAAGGAAGTCAGCCATAGGAGTAAAATGGGTATACAAAAAGAAGATGAACGCTCAAGGTGAGATAGAGCGGTACAAGGCAAGGCTAGTTGCAAAGGGCTATCGACAAAAGGCGGGGATAGACTATGATGAAGTCTTTGCCCCAGTTGCAAGAATGGAGACGATTCGCCTTCTCATAGCTCAAGCAGCTCAATTCAAATGACAAATTTTTCAAATGGACGTCAAGTCAGCATTTTTGAATGGCGTGCTAGAAGAAGAGGTGTACGTAGAGCAACCACCTGGGTACATGAAAATCGGGGAAGAGAAGAAGGTGCTGAAATTGAAGAAGGCACTTTACGGGTTGAAACAAGCACCTCGAGCTTGGAATACTCGCATCGACACTTACTTCAAGGAGAACGGGTTTACTCAATGTCCATACGAGCATGCACTACACGTAAAAAAGAATGAAGGCAATTTGCTCCTTGTCGCTCTTTATGTTGATGACCTCATCTTTATGGGGAACAATGGTGAGATGATAGAGGAGTTCAAAAGCGTGATGACTCGGGAGTTCGAGATGACGGATTTGGGTTTGATGAAGTATTTCCTTGGTCTGGAGGTTAGACAAGGAAAGACTGGGATTTTTGTGTCACAAGAAACATATGCAAAAGAAATTCTGAAAAGGAACAAAATGGCGGATTGCAACCCGGTATTGACACCGATGGAACCCGGGGCGAAACTTTCTAAGTTTGATGGTGGCGAACGAGTAGATGCGACCAAATATCGAAGTCTAGTTGGGAGTCTCCGCTATCTCACATGCACAAGACCGGACATTTCTTATAGTATTGGAGTTGTAAGTCGATTCATGGAGGAGCCGTTCTATACGCATTTAAAAGCGATAAAGAGAATTTTGCGGTATATTCGGGGAACTGAATCATTTGGGTTATTCTATTCCAAAGCGTAAGATTTCAAGCTAGTGGGATATTCCGATAGCGATTGGTGCGGAGATGTTGATGATCGTAAAAGCACATCGGGGTATGTGTTTTATATGGGAGATACGGCATTCACATGGTCCTCAAAGAAACAACCAATAGTAACATTATCGACGTGCGAGGCGGAATACGTAGCAGCATCTTGGTGTGTATGCCATGCAACTTGGTTAAGGAACTTGTTGCACGAGTTGAAACTGACGCAACACGAGGCGACCGAAATACGAGTCGATAATAAATCCGCAATCGAGTTAGCAAAGAACCCAACACATCATGAGAGGAGTAAGCACATTGATGTGCGTTTTCATTTCATCCGAGAGCAGGTGAAGAAAGGTGATGTGCGAGTGAGTCATGTGGCAAGTCATGACCAAGTGGCTGACATATTCACGAAACCACTTCCGACGGCGTTGTTTGAAAACTGTAAGGCGATGATCGGGATGAAGAATAGGCTTGCGCTTAAGGGAGGAATTTGTTGATAAGCCCAAGCCAAAAGAAATAATATTTGTGTTTTTTTTTCTATGTAAATTCATCTAGAGAATTGTAATACATGTATCCACCATCTAGAAATATGGATCATGTACTTAGATAATTGTGTGAGTATAATGTTAGGGTTTAATGTGATTCATGTATGCATGAACCATTTAGCCTATAAATAGAACCCATTTTCATTTTGTAAGAGACAAGAAGAAAGAAATATATTAAGAAATATTAAGAAAAGGAAAGTTGTTCTTCTTCCATTAAAATTGTGAGTTTGCGAGGGTAAATCCACAACTTGGTATAAGGAGATGGTAGTCTTTCAACGGTTTACCCTTAAGAGTGTGGTTATCTTTCCCATCCGAGAATAGAATAATACTTCCGACTGCATTATTTCTTATCTCATCTTCTCTAAACACCTCAACTGCCTCCCTCAAACCGGCCTCAATATTCGTAGTGCCCTCAGGTTTCAACGAATTAACAGCATCAATTGCTAGGGTTTGGTTGGTGGGGCTCATCACACAGAGAGGCAAAACCCGGGTTGCTTTTTTAGAGAAAGAAATAATTGAGAGGCGATCAAAGCGATTGAGGTTTTGAATTATGAAATTCATGGATGTTTTTAGCAAGGCAAGGCGGGAGCCTGCGCCCATGCTTCCACTTACGTCAAGTACTGTAATTAGATCGAGACGTTGGCGGTGTGGTTTGGAAGGATCTGTAATTATGCCTTGTAGTTTGGTTAATATGGTGAAATCATGATGATCGGATTGTGAAATGGCAGCACGTTCAGGCTCTACCTTCATCTTTATGGTTCCCATTGCACAGCAATAATCTATAGAAATGATAATATTAGCACTTCATTCTTTTTCTTCTCTGATTTCAGTAAGTATTCAAAGATTCTCAACTCGGGAAGAAAAGAAACAAGTTTTTAAAAGGTTAAACTGTTACACACCTTCCGAAAAGAGATTTGTCTTCAATCTGTCGACTTTGGGTTAGTTAGCTTTTGGCCCTCAATAAATATTAGCTCTTGTGCTAGTAAGTCAACTGTGTAAATTACGCATAAACTTCTCAGTTATCCTCTGAATGAAGAAACAGCAGATAATCAAAAGCTATCCCTTTAATTTATTTGGTATGAAAAAGTGAATCGTTGAGACAAATTACTATGATCTTTCTTTTCTGTCTTTGGAGAGAGCGGTGTTGTCGTGCATTTTCTGAGATTAAAAGAGGTTGTATAGAGTTGCTGGCGGTGATAAGAGAAGAGTTAGAGCTGGTGAGACTTGTGGAGAGAAGTAAGAAGATAGATCGAGCTCCTTCAATGGCCCCGCCAGGCGGAGCAAGTGAGGAAGGAGAAAGAGAAAGAAAAGAGACAAGGTGGTAAGAAAATATCTCTGGACCTAATAGATGGTTTCAGATTTTAAATTTTCATTTTCGTATTTGTGTTTGTAACATATGGGATTTGATAAACCAGGCTTTGTAATCCGAAAATTATTTGTAAGATTATATTTGGGCCTGGTTTGTTAGAGGAAAAGCCCGGTTTTAGATTTGATTTTTTTTATTTATTTTATATGTATAAAGAAAGAAAACCTTTGTAAATATTTTTATATATATATAAAATATTTAGAAGGGGATACTAAGCCCCCTCCAAATTTCCTCAAAAAATAAATAAATAATTTATTTGGTATGGTTTTGATTATTTCAATTGTACGAAGAAGTAGGATTAACAAGGTCAAATCAAATAAGTTTTGGACATTGATTTTCGATGTTTAAATCGTATTGGAGCAATATATAAAATTCATATTATCTTTGATAAATTCAATTGAGAATGAATTGCTTCTGTTAACTGATTCTTTAACCAGACAAGAGCCATTTACTTACGGTTCTGGATAAAAGAAAAGTATAGTTGTTGGTTTAATAAGAAAATACATCTTCTGTTGATATCAAAAAAGAAAAGAAAAAAAATTTAATATGCTTACCTAAGAATTTCAACTACCCGCTACATTCTTTACAGTTACAACTAATTTCATTCCTAATCAATACTCTTAGGAATTTATGTTTAATAAGCTCCTACGAACAGAATGGAAATCTATCTCAATATGTTTTATTAATTCCCGCCTGTAACACCATAATAATGCTAATGTACGTTTTTTGTCGGAAAAGTTATCAAGGTCTAATTCAATATCCATTTGCCATTACAACATGATTGAGAAATTCAGTTTCTCCTTCAACAACAGAGATTGAGTGATTCTTTTCTTTCTCATCTCTTGTGTCATTTTTTCCCAAGAGAATAATGAAAGATATCATTCACTTGTAGGACTTGTTCCCCAAATGTTTGATTTTTTTTATTTTCCTAATATGATAAAATGACTAAAGGACATTTGTATATATATAAATATATATATATATATATATATATATATATATATATATATATATACATATATATATATATTTTCAGTGTTTTCCTAATATGGATCTACTGTTATAATTAGGCCTATCGCTCCAATTTTCTAATTTATAGCAAACATGTATATCCGAATGTAATATTTATTCAATTTACATAACATCTCAACTTCATAACAAAAACAAAAAACTTAAGTTGATCCGAGTTTACATGTATTGAATATTCGACGGAGTGTTAAAATTAGAAGTGAAGAAAAAAACTTTGGCATCGTGATCTTCCGTTAAGTAACAACTTGACTCCCTCCTTACGAAGTTAACCAATCTATGTTATTTTCAAATTTTAAAATAGTAGTCGTATCCATTTTTGAGCTGTATAGCCGTATAATTCAATATTTTTCACAAATACTCAAAAACCAGGGAGATTGGAAAAAAAAAGAGAGAGCGGATCAGAATTAAGCTATTTTTGAATGGGCTTAAGGCCCATCAAATTTAGACTCGTGAATTTCGAATATGCTGTTGTAACTTCCATTATATTTAACGGGTCTAGTTCAGTTGGAACCCGATCTGAAAGCAATTCCCGCACAATTATTTTATTTACAGTCACTCCCTAACAAAACTCTAGAATTGGAATTGCTGCCTTTCTTCTTCCGATTTCATCGGATTAATAATGTTTCTTGCCACAGAGGTATCTCTCTCTCTTGCGCGCGTTTGTGAGTTTGATTTTGCAATAATTTGTTCTTGCGTTGTAAAGCCATCAACGATTGACCTTTTGATCCTTAAAAAGAGAGAATTTTGAGAATTGTGTATCTTTATTCTTCAGCTAAGATTATCATTTTGCTTAGAGAACTCAGTAATTGATCGAATTTCATGTCTAAATTCCATTTTTCAGGAAGTTTCGAATGGTACTATGGGTCCATTGCGTGTCTACTCTAGGAGACGAAAGAAATCAGAAAAGGTACATTGATCCAAATCAATTTTTATTTAACCAGCCTATAATACTAATAGCTTCTTTCAATTTACTAATGTTTTCTATTTTTTTTATTTTGTAGCAAATCTCACTCAATAAAGATGATAAAGACTACATCAACAATCTGTCAGATGATATATTGATTAAGATTTTAAGCTTGTTAGATTCAAAATCCGCCATTTCAACCAGCATATTCTCGAAATGATGGAAATATCTCTATCATTCTCTTGCTCACTTTAATTTAACTCTAGAAAACCCTCATTCTCAACATGATGAGAAAATGGCCCAGTTTACAAAAATCATACAAAATATATCAGATCCAAATACCAAACCTAACATAAGAAGCCTCGTCATAGATTTGAAGTATTTTCACTCAAATCATAAGCCCCTTTTAGATGAGTGTGTATTAAATGCTTTCAGTGGTAAATTGGAACATTTTGAACTCTCAGTCCACCATGAATGTGATAAATACAAGTTTCCACTTGATTTTAATGCTGGGCTAGGAGATTCTCTGCAAACAATGCATCTTTCCGGTTGTGCTCTGCTACCTCAGCCTGATTTTTTTGCATTTAGGTCCCTCAAAAAGTTGACCTTAACTTCTATTGTATTTACTGACAAAAAACTAACAATATGGAAAGAAGAAGAAGACGACGAAGAAGAAGAATATGGAGAGGAAGAGAGGTTTGATTATTTGATTAACGGTTGCTCAAATTTGGAAATTTTATCACTCAATTATTGTAGGGTGCGTAAAGTGTTTAGGATAGATGCGCCTTTTTCCCGCCTAAAAGAGGTGAAAATTCATGAAATTTATACAGATGTAGTTCATATAGCTTGTGCCCCAAAGCTTCAGACTTTTGATCTTTACTATGGTGTTGTGCTAATGCGTTTAGATTCACGTCCATGCCTAAAGTTCTTAAGATTAGCATTTGATACTTGTTATGATATATTGAGATATTCATTAGATGAGATTTCTTCGCAAGCGCCTTATTTGGAGACGCTTGTTCTATACTTTGAAGGCCCAAGGGTTAGTCATTTGAAAATCACTTTTATTTCCCTTTTCTTTAATTAAAAGCCTGAATTCATATTTAATTTTGGGTAGAATATTTTTCTTATGTAACATTCTAAAATACCCTTTTCTTAGTTGTGTTAAGCAAAAAAGAAAATCATAAGACTCAATTAAGCCTTAATCCATGCATGGAACCTCAATTAAGCACTAAATGGCCAAAAATGCAATAAGAAAAAGGTTATAAACCGCGACACAGTCCTTAAACCAAGTACATTTGTTACCTTGGCTAAAATTTTTAGATTTCCATTGTTTTTTTTGTTTTTTTTTTTGTCTAGGTTTGGCTTGAATCAGTGCCTTGTCCAGCTTCATTTATGAAACTAAAGAGGGTAGTTATTGAAGCTAGAATGCCTAAGATTTGCAACCCATTTTGGATTGGTTTTATTCTTGAAGCGAACCATTCTTAGAGACATTTGAAATAAATGTATGCCTATTTTCATTTCATGTATATAGAGATGTCAAATGTCGTTTATTTTTACTTTTTTCATATAAGTAAATTAATGAGTTCCTCTCAATTGTAGATTGAAGAAGACAAATTTCCATCATCTCAATTTCCATCATTTGAGATGCCACGTAAGCAGCCTAAGCTTTTCAATTTCCAACACAAGAATTTAAAAGAATTCAAGATGAAGGGTTTTGAGGGAGGTTCAATGGAGAAGAACCTAGTTCGGTACGTAATGATGAGTGCATCAGCCTTAGAAAAAAATTGTCTTAAGCAATAATGCTGGTGAATGTGAAGAGTTTAATGTGTCAAAATTTAGTTCTATTTTTTGAGTTTAGGTCTAATGAAGAGTTCGATATGCTAGAGTGTAGTTCTATTTTTGAGTAAGAAAAGAAGATTTGTTCTTGTGGGGGATAAAAGTTTGCTTTCGACATAGTTTTTGTTTTGTTGTGAAGTTTAGAGGTTTTGCAAGTTTAGAGGTTCTATAATGTTTAGATGCTATGCAGGTGAGCATTTTTTAAACTTGGATCAACTTAAGCTTTTTATCTTTTGTTAAAAAGTCTAGAGGTTATGTTACTTAAATAGAAATTAAACTCGATTATTAGCTGGGAATTGGAAAATGGGAGCACGAGTGGTAACTTTTAAAATATGCTGTTAGGAAAGAAATTAATTATTTTGAGTCTGTTTTTGTTTGAATACTTTTTAAAGGCCTTCTTCTTTGTCATCATTACTTTTTAAAAAATTTCTTAAATTATATTCAACATTTCGATGGATCAGAATCAGAAAGTGTTCTTTCTTTGTAGTTGATAATGGAAATGTTGTAAAATTATACGCAATTGTTCTTTATTCTTAATCTTAATATTCTTTCAACCGCACATGGTTTATTGCATCTTCAAAGCTTTGAATTTGAAACTGCACACATAACATTGACAAGAGAAAAATGTTTACTGTCTCAAAAGAAAACAGAAAAAAGTTTACTAATGAAATCGGAAGAGGATGGCAAAAGACTGGCTTGTAAGAAAAAGCTCATTGATTCGAAAATAATGCAAGAAAAGAAGAAAAACAAAAATCATTCAAATCCCTGTGTTGTTCAAAGGTAAAATGGAACTCAAATGTACCTGATTTTATGCACTAACCAATTACCATACGTACTGATATTTTGTATTATATAATGTTTTAGTTTATTGTTATTTAGTTAGAGTTATATACTAATTATAAATAGAATAAACTTATTTGTTTTCTGAAAAAAAAAAGCATTATAAATAATATCGTTTATACGAGAATAATGCAATACAATAATACAATAATATGGTTTATATTAAAAAAAAATCTAAATTTCTCCCCTCAACTATTGGCTTTATACACTTTGAATCTTTGACCTATTCATTTTAATTTTTGTTAACTTAGCCTCTCAACTATTTAATTTGGTAAATCTTAGTCTTTCCATGATGTATTAATCAATTATCAACCAGTATAGTTCTATGTTTCTAATCTATCAAGAGTTTTCTTCAGCCAATATATCAAAACTTTTTGCTAGGGATGAAATGCTTGCAAAATTAAATCGGCTCTGGTTATTTAACAATTTGAGTCTCCCTTCTAAAATCACCCGTATATGTTAGTTTCACATTTTACCATAGTAGTAGTATTCATTTTTTAATTGTGTATAAATTCAATCTTTCTTGACAAAAACAAACTAAGGGCTGTTGGGCTTAAGGCCTGTCAAAAATTGGACTCTCATGGATCTTGAATGGGCTGTTGTAGCTTCAATTATTAAACGGATTGTGATGCGAATTTCTTCAATTTGAAAACCATTTTTCGCACATAAACAGTGGCTAGCAGAAGTGTAGAACGAGAAAAACAGTTCTCACCATTTAGGGTCACTCCTGAACCTTAAACTCTAGAATTCAGAGTGAGGTTTTGTCTGTTGGCTTTCTTCCTGCGATTTGATTTTCGTCGGATTTTCATCATGTCTCTCTCCAAAGAGGTCTCTCTCTCTCTCTCTCTCTCTCTCTCTGTGTATGTGTGTTTGTGAGTTCAAATTGCTTACTAAATCCGGAAATGCAGCCTCATCAGTAATTGCTCTTGCGTTAATTGTATAACTCCCACTGATTGACCTCTTCTATCATTAAAAATGGAGCTTTTCAATAGTTGATTCTCTTTATTCTTCAGTTGACATTTTCGTTTTGCTTAGAGAAATCAGCAATTGAACAGATTTCATGTGTTCATTCCATTTTTCAGGAAGTTCAGTTGGTACATTGTTATTTCACAATAGTCTTTAATACTAATTGCTTATTTCAAATTACTTATTTTGTAGCAAAATATACTCAATAAAGATGATACGTCTACATCAACAACCTGCCAGATGATATATTGATTAGGATTTTAAGCTTATAAGACACAAAATCCGCCATTTCTACCAGCATACTCTCAAAGCGGTGGAAACATCTCTATCGTGCCCTCACTCATTTCAATTCAACTCTTCAAAACCCTAATTGTCACCCATATGAGAAAATGGCCGAGTCTTTAAGGACCATACAAATTTTAGTGGTTCCAAATGCCAACCCTAATAACATAACAAGCCTCTTCATTGAGTTGAAGTATTTTCACGAAAATCATAAGCCCCTTTTAGATGAGTGTATATTAAATGAAAATTATACTCTTCCCCCCAGACCCTCGATGACCTGGCACCATGTGGTGAACCGGATCCGCTTCTGTTTCTCAGTTGTGGTAAACCTAAATCTCGACTAAAGTTCATCAGCAGACGCTTCGAATTCCAGTATCTATCGACCAGATCATTCACCACCTGACAACCTCCGCCATTTCTGATGGCGTGAGCTAGCTGAATCGCCTCCTCGTTTGTTAATCCATCACACAACAACATTAATCCCTCCACCACTTCATTCCATCCCCAATTCATTCTTCTCTGAGGTATCTCCCATTTTTTGCTTAATTTTCTTACGATTGAACTCAGTAGTTATTTTTACATGTTAACTTATATGCAGTTACTTTAAATATTCGTGGATTTCCAATCTGTCTTGCTCCCTCCCCTATTCAAATCGAGTAACTATTTCTTCCCTTTGTACTATTTGATTCCTGCATTCTTCCTGTTTTTTTTCCTTTTTTGAAGGAAAACTGTTTCAATCAAAAGTGGTAACAGCATATCTTTAGATTGCGAAATCTTTCTTTTATTTTCTTACTTCTTTTAACGTACTACTATTTGTTTTCTATCATATTACAGATCATCTCAAGATTTATAATTTGCAGTATAAATTTGTCCTGTTAATTCAGGTTTGTACAGTTAAATTTTCATCTGTTCTGTTCAATTTCCAGTTCTCATAAGGTTTATTTCCACTTAAATTTGTCCATCTTTCTTTCAAATTGGCTACATTATGGTTTTATATTGTTGTTCAATTTAAGTTCTAAGTTACAGATTAATACAAAATTTATCTTCTATTGTGTATATTATATTATGCTTCAATAAAGTTCTAAGCTACATCATCTTGAACATATTTTCACAAAAACTGCTAAACTAAACTAAAAAATGACTCTAATTTGGTCATACCAGCACATGCACAATGATATTTACCCCTATTTTAAATTTAAATTTTCATTCTCATATTTAATTTCAATTTATGGTCTTATTGTTTGTACATGATGGATGGTTTCATTGAAAAGGGTGGTGAACCAGAAGTTGGTATTTAATTTCTACTTTAGTATTTATGTGAAAAAGTTTCATTCAGCTAACGTGAAATGCCAGTAGACATATCAAACATAACATGAAGAGTTCACATTGCAATTATAAATTGGATCCTTGATTTGTGGCCTAATTTCAAGATAATTACCTTATTTTATTTTTTTTTGAAGGTAAGATAATTACCTTATTAAGATGGTTTTGAATATTTCTTTATTAATTTGGTTGTTATTGCTTTTTGCAGGAAATTGTGAAATATAATTGGAATGTAATTTTTTGGAAAGGTGTTTAATAGAAATGGGATATATTTATTTAAAATGTGATAGATTGCAACTTATATGTAATACATAATTTTGGTGATAGTTTTTGTATATTTGATTTGTAATTGGCAAGTATAATTTGAATGGTAATATATAACTTGTATATTGGAATGTGATAAGTTGTGTATATAATAAATTTGTATGTTTGAACAGTGTGCTATTTTGTTTTTGTTATGCATGATAAATTCTTTTTAGTATTTCAATATTTGGAATGTTGTTGAAATGCATGACTTGTTTCATTGAAGAGATCCGGACATGGATATCTAAATTCAAATACATGTAGGATGAGGATAAATTACATCAAATTCGTGGTCATTCTTCGTCAAATTATAGTACTTCATACATGGTAAATCAAATCGGCGGTGATTCTTCTTGTCCAGTTGTAATTAGCTGCAATTGACTAATTAAACTCCAAAATGTGATGTGATGAATCAAAAATTTAAGTTATGATTGTTAAATCAACAATTTGATATGGCAGCCAATATTTACCATATCCATTATCAAACATTTTACCATATTTGTTATCAAAATATCAACAGCCAATAGTTTTCCAGATTTACCCCAAAAAATCATCAAACTAAATATTGATTATCAATTAATCTCAAATTTACCACCAAATAGTTTTCCATATTTACCACCAAAAAATCATCATACTAAATGTTCATTACCAATTATTCTCAAATTTAACACCAACTAATTTTCCATTTTTACCACCAAAAAATCATCATACTAAATATTCATTACCAATTATTCTCAAATTTAAGACCAAATCTGGAAAGATAATTAGGAAATGATAAATTATATGATTTTACTTATGTTAAAGAGTAGTAGATAGTAAGATGACATATATGATTTAATAGTATATGACACATTAAATTTTGTTCTTATTTTCAACAAATAATCCATATTTTAATACAATTTTTCATAAACAACTCACCAGCAGATGAGTTTACAATAATATTTTCATTTCAAATGCATCATACTTAAAAATATTATTCAAATTATCATAAACAATTACAATTTACAAGTTAACACCTGCAAACTGCAAGATTACATACTACACAAACTATATCGCAATTTCTGCAAATTAATAAGACAAGGAGAAATAATATTTGTCTCTGTCAAAAATTACTCGGCACCTGTAAATTTCAAATTAAAATAAAATCATAATAAAAGTAAGGGATACTCCCTTCATGTGATATTAAATGATAAAAGGTATATTATATGCTAAATTAAAATTAGCCATAAAAAACCCTCCACATGAAAATTTTAATTAGGTAAAAGACAAGTAAATCCATCATCAGGATCAGACATGGTAAACTTAAAATAATAACAATTAATCATTTCTTGCTACCATATGCTAAGTAAGAGCTTTTTTCAATTTTGATCTAGATAAATTGGATAAGTTGCATTTTGACAAACAGCTTGTAGACAACCATAAATTGAAAGGAATTATTGTCAAACAATTACCAAAAGTTATTGTAAAAAATACTAAAAGATCAATGTATCACGTTAAACCAAAATTAATTTTTTGGTATTTTCAAAATCACATGAAAACAAACTCACTTATAAGATTTGTCGTCTAATGCAAAAAAATTCAGAAAAAACACCAAAAATACAAACCCAGTGTCAAATGATGGTGCTAGGTTGACGAACTCTGTCGAGTACGAATCGTCAGTTCTGAAAATTTTAGCTGACAAATCAGAACAAATCTCAAATGTAACAAAAAACTCAAAATCAAAATATTAGAATAAAAATCACTAAATTTAATAACCATATGAAAAAAGCACTCATAATCTAAATAATTAATCCCAAAATGATTCTGAAATCTTTAATTTAAAGCCAAAAAATTTTTAACACAAGGGGACAACCTGATATGTTCATATCAAATTAAACCAAGTTCTTCCCAAATTTGATGATCAAATTGCATTTAACAGAGATTCAATCGAATCTGGATAGAATTTTGAAGAAGCACTTCTCTTCAGAGACACTTGATTAAACCCTAATCAGTGAAATAAACCACAAATATCAAAATCCGAAAGAACAATATCAGTAAATAATCAACAAAACTATTAAAAGAAAGCTCCTCTCACCTGGAAATTAAAGCAAGTAGATCTGTCGTCGAGGGAAGACACACGATATTAGGATTTCACACAAAATTATCTGAGCGAAACCTGCCGTCGAGTGTCGTGGATTTAGGGTTAGGGTTGTGATTCTCAGACGAGAGAAGGGGAAGGAGGAGCCTGTGTTTTCGTGCGGGAAATGAAAAAAGATTAGAATGAAATGGACCCTCATAGTTTTAAAATTTGCATTCAAATTTCAAATTTTAGATCCAGTCCGCTCTCATGGTAAATCTAATTGAATCTGGCCTGTTAAATATAAAATGATAGGATAAAATTAAATCCAGCCCGATAAATCTAAATGCATGTTAAACTTATGCTAAAGAACTGTTAAATTTAAAGCCCATTTTTCTATATATGGACTGCAAATTTATTTTTAGATTTATTAGCAGTCCATAAATACAAATTGTCACGTCATTCATGAATTGAGAGGAAGAATAGAAGAAACACTATCATCACTCTATATTAAATGCTTTCAATTGTAAATTGGAGCATTTTGAACTCTTAGTCAACTATTGTTATATGGTAAGAGATACAAGTTTCCATTTGATTCCCTTGATGGACTCGGAGATTATCTAGAAAATTTGCATCTTTGTGGCTATGCTCTACTGCCTCAATCTGGATATCTTACATTTGGGTCCCTCAAAAAGTTAACATTAACCCGCGTTGGATTTTATGATATAGAAGATGATGCAAATATTGTGGAAAATTTCGGCAAATTAACACAAGAGGTTTTCATTTACTGATCAATAGTTGCTTGAATTTGAAAATTTTATCTCTCATCCAATTTGTGTGAGAATAGATGCCCCATTTTCACACCTAAAGGAGATAAAATATAGTGAAGGTTATATGGGGGTAATCGAGATAGTTTGTGCTCCTAAACTTGAGAGTTTGGATTTTTTATAACATTTGTTTTGAGGCGGCGGATATGGAATCGGTTACAAGCATAAAGCACTTGAGATTTGGATTTGGTATTATTGTTAGAACTTGTAGATTGGATCAGGTTTCTTCCATTTTCCCTTGTTTGCAGACCCTTGTTCTATGCTTTGAAGGCATTATTGTTAGAACTTATAGATTACGAGCATAATTCTGTTTTCTTTTTTTCTCTAATAACTATCTTGTAGTCATATTTTGATTTTGATTTCCTAAAAATAGAGAATGAATATTATTCTGTAACATTACTAAATAGCATTATCTTTCCAACCGCCAAAATAACCAGAGCATAAGCATTAATTAGACCGTGATCCATACATGAAACCTTAATTAAGAACTAAACAAACAAAAAAAAAATAGAAGAAAAAAAATTCCATACCGAAAACCAACCCTTAAACAAATTATATGTAACCTTTGACTATTTGTAAATTTCCTTTTTTTTTGTCTATTTTGGCTTG
Organism: Juncus inflexus; assembly: GCA_024447665.1. Classification (NCBI taxonomy): domain Eukaryota; kingdom Viridiplantae; phylum Streptophyta; class Magnoliopsida; order Poales; family Juncaceae; genus Juncus; species Juncus inflexus. The sequence continues at coordinate 3,245,795 of JAJHPC010000016.1, read as the reverse complement.
AACCGGTGCATTGTTCATCTTCATTTATGAAACTAAAGCATCTAGTTATTGAAGCTAGAATGACTGCGATTTGCAACCCTTTGTGGATTGGTTTAATTCTTGAAGCAACACCAATCTTAGAGATATTTAAAATAAATGTATGTCTATTTTTTTGGAGATCTCAAATATTGTCTATTTTTATTTTTTTAATTTAAATTAACCTTTTTTCATATAAGCACACTAATTAGCCTCCTCTCAATTGTAGACTGAAAAATATAAATTTCCAAAATCATTTAAGATGCTAGGTGGGCGGTCCGAGCTTTTCACTTTCCAAAACAAGAATTTAAAAGAGTTGAAGGTGATAGGATTTGACAAAGGACCAATGGTGAAGAGCCTAGTTCGGTTTGTAATGGAGAGTGCCACGACCTTAGGAAAAATCGTCTTATTTAATGACTAGGGTTATTATGAAGAGTTTGATGCGACAAAGTTTAGTTCTATTTTTGAGTGAGAAAAGAAGATTTTTCCGCATGGGGGTTTAAATTTGTTTACAATTTGGTTTTTGTTTGTTTGTTGTGATGTTTAAAGGTTATGCAGGGTAACTATGTGGTTTAAGTTTTTATTTTTGTTACAAAATTTAGAGGTTATGCAAGTAGAGTTTATGTTAAACTTGGATTGACTTAAGTTTTTGTTTTTCGTATGAAGTGTAGAGGATTATGCTAGTTAAATAATTAAAGATACTTTTTGGCTTGGAATTGGAAGTTTTAAATAGGAATAAAACATTCAAGAAGCATCTGTTTCTCTTTCACATCCTCCTTGATGGCATGAGAAGATATATATTCAAGAAGTACCTGTTTTTTTTTTTACATTTTTAATACGGTAACTCATGTGTCCCCACATATTTAAGTATATTTTTGAGTCATTGATCACTTATGCTGGCATGTGTTGGTAAATGTTCTTTGTAGTTGACAAATTGAAATATAGTAAAATTATACATAATTGTTTCTCATTCATAATATTCTTTCAATGGGTACAGGGCATGCTACATCTTAAAGATATTTCTGAAGCCGCACACATAACCTTAACAAGTAACAAGGAAGATTCTATCTTCAAAATCAAATCAATAACATGAAATATGAAAAAATGGCTAAAATACGGATATTGGAAAAAGCTCATAGATCCTAAAAGAAAGGCTGAAAAAAAGAAGTGAACTAAGAATCACTCGGATCTGTATCGTTTAAGGAGAAATCGAACTCCGAAAGTTTGTCAGGTCTCATGCTCAATTTATGCATAACCAGATGTATGGATATTTCGTGTTATATAATGTTTAGTTTCTTATTGTGTACTTACTGTTTTATATTACTTTTTATATATGAAATAATTTTTTTGAGAAATTTATATATGGAATAATGAATTTAGTTGTCCTCTACAAAATAAAATCATGTATAATATTTATTGTTCATATTGAAATAGTATATGCAAGACAATTATCTAATATAGTTTATATTAAAGAAGTCTTATTTTTTCCCTTAAAAAATAAGAAGTCTTATTTTGACCGCTTAACTATTAGTACACTTGACTTCCAACTAATTTTTTTGTCTACTTGACCCTCAACTATTTAGAATTTTTTTTCCAAAGTAGTACTTTTTTGAACAATAATTAATCAGATGACACTTTTTACAAATAATTGGGTATCTAGCACTTTCGCCAGACCCTCTGGCGGAACTGAAGTCGTTCTGCCAGAGGGTCTGGCGGAACTAGTGATTTTTTTATTTTTGTTGATCACAGCCATTTGGCACCCGTAAACACGCTTAATTAAGGAAAAAAGCCAGTTCTGCCATAGGGTCTGGCGGAACTAAATAAAATTTATTTTTTCAGGTTAAACTCTTAATTTAGAAGGCCAATTAGCTTAAAAAATTACGAATTCAGAAGTTCCGCCAGACCCTCTGGCGGAACCTCGTATTTTATATATTTTTTGCCTCTAAACAGCCATGAAAATTTAGCATAATATAAATTTTCATGGCTGTTTAGAGGGAAAAAAATATAAAATGGAGGTTCTGACGGAACTTCTGGTTCCGCCAGAGGGTTTGGCGGAACTTCTTGAATTCGTAATTTTTTTAGCTAATTGGCCTTCTAAATTATGAGTTTAACCTGAAAAAATAAATTTTACGTAGTTCCGCTAGACCCTTTGGCGGAACTGGCTTTTTTCCTTAATTAAGCGTGTTTACGGGTTCCAAATGACTGGGATCAACAAAAATAAAAAAATCACTAGTTCCGCCAGAGGCTCTGGCGGAACTACTTCAGTTCCGCCAGACCCTTTGACGGAAGTGCTAGATACCCAATTATTTGTAAAATAATCCCATCTGATTAATTATTCTTAAAAAAAGTACTATTATGCAAAAAAAAAATCAACTATTTAACTTGTTCAAACTTAGTGCTTCCAAATCATGTGTTTGTATGACAAGTCATTTTTATACAACTGATGATGTGGCATACATTTTTTTTTTCTTCTTTTCTTCCACATCTATGCTAGTTTCTCATTTTTACTATATTAGTACTATTCAAATTGTATAATTTCAATCTTAATAAAGAAAAATAACTTAAAAGTGAAAAAAGCTCAAATAATAAAAAAAAAAAAGACAGATTGGAAAAAAATATATAGAGTACATCAGAATATTGAACCATTCACCAGATTGGGCTTTTAGGCCCATCAAATTTAGACTCTCATGGGTCTGATCTCAAATGAACTTTTGCAAAATCAATTAATTAACGAGTTGGCTTCGAATTCTCATTTCTCAGTGTAATGTTGATTTTTTTTTTAAATACAACCGATCAATAACTACTACTGTCCCTTTGAAAATAATTAAGAAACTACTATTTTGGCCACTATGAGTGGCGGAACAGACTCTGTTCCGTCTGTTCCGCCACTCATAATGACGGAATATGGTATATTTTTAATTTTTCTTAAAAAATCTTAATTAGGCTAAAAAATACTGTTCCGCCACTGGTAGTGGCGGAACAGGTTAAACTTTTAATTTTCCGTGATCCTTAAACGGATTCTACAAAAAAAAAAAAAAAAATACCGTTCACTGTTCTGCAGTATTTTTAAAATTTTTTTTTTTTGATAAATTTGCAGAGTGTTTTTAGGGGCAAAAAAAATATAAAATAGGTTGTTCCGCCAAGCTTTTTGCTGGAACAAGAATTTTTTTTTATTTTTTGACTAATTTCTTTTCTAAATTTGTAGTTAACGCTAAAAATTAAAAAATTAATCTGTTCCGCTAAGGGTTCTAGCAAAACACGTCCGGGCCATTTAGCAGCCTTAAATAATCCTAATTAAGAGAAAAAAATAACCCCTATGTAAATAATAATGATAATGTATTTCATGTTGGGATAGAAAAAAAGAAAAATATATTTATGTGATGATTAAATTATCAGTTGTGACTCGAATTACAACTGCTTGTCCAGAACCCTAAATTCCATCAAATATAAAGTTCATGTCATTTAGAAATCACTACAAAAATGAAAGACTCTAAGGTTTATTTTTTCTCCTAATTAGAATTATTTAAGGCTGCTAAATGACCCGGACGTGTTCCGCCAGAACCCTTAGCAGAATAGATTAATTTTTAGCGTTAAATGCAAATTTAGAAAAGAAATTAGTCCAAAAAAAAAAATTCCTTATTTCGGCAAAAAGCTTGGCGGAACAATCTATTTTATATTTTTTTGCCCCTAAAACACTTTGAAAATTTATCAAAAAAGAAAAAAATACTGTTCCGCCATTCCCAGTGGCGGAACGGTGAACATTTTTTTTTTTTTTTTTTTTTTTTTTTTTTGCAGAATTTGTTTAAGGATCACGGAAAATTAAAAATTTAACCTGTTCCGCCGCTACTAGTGGCAGAACAGTGTTTTTTAGTTTAAATAAGATTTTTTAAGAAAAATTAAAAATATATCATGTTCCGCCGTTATGAGTGGCGGAAGAGAATTTGTTCTGGCATTCATAGTGGCGTAAATGTTAATTATTTTCAAAAGGATGATAGGTATTGATTTATTTTCTAAAATGGCTGTATTTGAAAAAAAAATCTATAATGTTGGGCAAAATTTCCAGTTGGAATCTGATAGAATAGAAGAGAAACAGTTTTCAACTCAAAACCCAAGAATTCAGAGAAGAGCGAGCTCTTGTTGCTTCGATTTCTCTTCATTTTGCGATTTCTCTGGGTTCATCATGGGTGCGTTTCTCGCCAGAGAGGTATCCCTATTCTCTCTCTCTTTGTTGTTGCGTCTGTCTGACTGAGCTTGATATTGCTTACGCAAATGTAGATTTAGCAAGAATTTGTTCTTGTGTTGTTAAACCATCACTGATTGGTCGTTTGATCCTTCATTTAAGAATTGTTTATCCTAATTCTGAAATTATCGTTTTGCTTAAAGAAGTCACTAATTGAACAAATTTCATTTCTTAATTCCAAATCAATCTTCATTTAACCAGTCTTTAATACTAATAGCTTCTTTCGATTAACTAATGTTTTATTGTTTTGTAGCAAATCTCACTCAATAAAGATGACAAGGACTCCATCAGCAATTTGCCGGATGATATATTGATTAAGATTCTAAGCTTATTAGATTCAAAATCCGCCATTTCGACCAGCATACTCTCAAGACGATGGAAAAACCTTTATCTTTCCCTTACTCACTTCGATTTAACTCTAGAAAAACCTAATTCTCACCATGACGAGAAAATGATCCACTTTACAAAAACCATACTAAATTTACTGGATGCAAATCCAAACCATAACATAAGAAGCCTCTTCATAGACTTGAAGTATTTTCGCACCAAACATAAACCTCTTTTAGATGCGTGCGTGTTAAATGCTTTCAGCGGTAAATTCAAATTGGAGCATTTTGAACTCGTCCATTATGGAAATCTATACAGGTTTCCACTTGATTCCCTTGATGGACTCGGAGATTCTCTTCAAATTTTGCGTCTTTCTCGTTGCGTTTTGGCACAACCTAGATATCTTGTATTTAGGTCCCTCAGAAAGTTAACATTAACCAGCACTTTTTTTTATGAGATGGAAGATGCAAAGGAATTGAAAGAATGTAACAAATTAACACAAGAGAGATTTGATTTCCTGATCAATGGATGCTTGAATTTGGAAATTTTATGTTTCATCCATTCTGGATTGGGTGGTGTGCTGAGAATAGATCCGCCATTTTCGCACCTAAAGGAGATAAAATATCTTCACAATTTTAGTTGGGAAATCAAGATAGTTTGTGCTGAGAGTTTGGATATTTAATTCTGGAAGCGGCACCATTCTTGGAGATATTTGAAATAAATGTATGCCAATTTTCGGTTCATTTACTTGGAGATTTTTGTTTTATTGTACTTAATTTTTCATAATATGAGCTTATGAGTTTCCTATCAATTGTAGATTGAAAATAGTGAATTTTCAGAACCATTTGAGGAGCTAGTAGGTGGGCCTGAGCCTTTCAATTTCCAACACAAGAATTTAGAAGAGTTTAAGGTGACAGGATTTGGCAAAGGTCCAATGGTGAAGAACCTTGTTCAGTTTGTAATGGAGAGTGCCACAGACTTAGGAAAAATCGTCTTATGTAACGATGAGGGATATTATGAAGAGTTTAATGCGACAAAGTTTAGTTGTATTTTTGAGTGAAAAAAGAGATTTTTTCTCATGGGGGGTGTAAATTTGCTTTCAACTTAAAATTTTGGTTTGGTTGTGAAGTTTGAAGTTCATGCAAGTAGAGTGTATGTTAAGTTTTTTTAATGGATCAGGTAGTAATTTTGACAGTATGCCATTGTGAAAGAAATTAACCATCTATTTTTTTTGAAGGAAATAAGGGCCAAATGGCCCTTAGTTTCATTGATATAGACTTCCTTTACATCCATTACATACAGCCCGTATATTACATTACATTTTATTTAACAAGAGAGAAAAAGACTCATACCTAGCAGCTAAATACCATGCCCTTTTAGCCACGCTCTACGAACTTCTCTCTTTTCTACTTACCTACATATTTATCCCAATTGTTTCTGAAGGTTGTAATTGATTCATGTAGCCTTATCTCATTGAACTGACCTTGTTGAAATATTACATTATTTCTCATTAGCCATACTCCCCAACAATACGCCCACCATGTTATGTCCCAATCATTCTTCTCCTGTTTGGTTTGCTTCTCCACCCTTGTGTCCAACCATAGTTTTAACACTGTTTGACGATTCGTGACTCTGTGTCTCTGTATGAATCTAACTCTTACTCTTTTTAGTTTGGAACAATGGATGAATAGATGATTCCCTGTCTCAATTGTTTCTCCACAGAACACACATGTACCTCCATTTGCCCAGCTCCTTTTGACTAAATTTTCTTGTGTTAGTAATTTATTATTCACGTTCAACCAACCGAAAATCCTAATTTTCTCCGGCACTTCCATTCGCCATATCGTTCTACCATATGATTTAGTGATTCCAGAGTTGATCATCATCTCGTATGCTGATCTCGATGTGTATTCACCATCTTTTGTCCATCTCCAAATAATCTCATCCTCATTTTCATTTAAGTTATGCCCACTAATGTCTTCTCTAAGTTGGTTCCATTCGGTCTCTGCTAAGGTCGACAGTTCCCCCTCCCACGGCTGTACTATTCCTTCATTCGCTAACACCATGTTAACCGACATATCTTCCTCGACAGCATATGTCGATAGTGTCTCAAACTCCTTTCTGATTTCCCGAATGTATAGCCATTTGCTATCCTAAAAACTCGTGTTCTTCCCTTTCCCGTCTTGTATGTTGTCGATGATTTAAAGAAATCTATTCCCATGTGGATATCTTTCCAAAAGAATGAACGTTCTCTTGTTTGGTTCCATTTTGAGCACCCTAATTTTATATCGTACAATTTGTCTATTGTCTCTTTCCATAATGACTTCGTTTGATAACAATATTTCCATATCCATCGTAATAGAAGTGCTTCATTTGCCAGTTTCATGGATCTAATGCCCCAGCCACCATTTATTTTTGACAAGTACATGGTGTTCCAACTCGCCAAGCAATTACCACCATGACACTCCTTTTCTCCTCGCCACAAGAATTTTCTCTGAATTCTTTCTAGGTCCTCTATTAGCCACGCCGGTAATCGGAAAGCCATCATATGGTAAATGGGGGTTGATGCTAAAACCGATTTCACTAGAGTTGCCCGTCCCGCCATTGATAGCATTCTACCCTTCCATCCCGCCAATTTTTTATTGAATTTATTGAGTAATGGTAGGTAGTGTTCCTTATTAGGCTTTTTAATATCCAGAGGCATCCCCAGATAAATCAATGGGAAGGATCCTCTCTTACATGGGAGAATTTCACTAGCCGTCTTTATGTCACTTGGGTTCATGGCAAACGATATAAATTCACTTTTTTCCCAATTGATTTTGAGACCCGATATTATGCAAAACACATCTAAAACTACCTTAAAGTTTTGCAAAATTTCCCCTGATGCTCGAATGATAAATAGCGTGTCATCCGCATATTGGTATGTTATCACCGATGAAGATAGATAATTGTCGCCTCGATTCCCGAACTTCTTGATCATCATTTGTTGCAGAACATCCGCTGCCATGTTGAAGAGCATTGGTGACAATGCATCTCCCTGGCGTACCCCCCTTGTATGCTTAATCGTTTTGGATCTCTCGCCATTAATTAATATGTTAGATTTTGTCGAGTTTAGGATGGTGTTAATCCACCCTATCCATCTAGACGGGAATCCCCGATCATTAAGGACTCTAATAATAAACTTTCAATTTAAAGTGTCAAACGCTTTTGCAAAATCCGCTTTGAACAATATCGTTGGTGTTTTGTTTCTTTCTAAAGCGAATATCACTTCCCGGACCGTCACGAATGATTCTATTATTTGCCTTTTCTTTATAAATGCGGATTGCTTATTGTTGATTAGTCGTTGCATGAATGGTTGAAGCCTATTTGCCAGAAGCTTGGAGATCAATTTGATCGGAGTTTCTATCATACTAATTGGCCGATAGTCTTCCGGCCTTTCTGGACCTTCTCTCTTTGGTACGAGCGCTACATCCGCATTATTAATTATCGAGATATTCAGCTCTTGCCTTTGGAAAGCCTTAATAACTTTTATCACATCCTCCCTTACCGTCGCCCAACAGTCCCTCCAAAATTCATTTGCTAGTCCGTCTGGACCCGGCGACTTCCATTTAGGTAATTTTCGTATGACTTTTTCTATCTCTTCCATTGTAAAGTCTTGTTGTAATGGACTTAGGTCAATATTTTCTTCATATAAATTTATCAACCTGAAGTTTTGGGTCTGCCTTGATCTATCCGAGAATGATTTGCAGAAATGGTCCTCGATCCTCCTTTTTATCCTTTCTTTATCCATTGTTAAAGATCCGTTATCCATAATATTATTGATATTATTTTGCCTTCTCCTATTTGATGCATATGTTTGAAAAAATTTCGTATTTTGGTCACCCTCCTTCAACCACTTACAATGAGACCTTTGCTTCCACTTATATTCTTCTTCCTGAATTCTATCATATAGTTCCGCTTTCAGTATTATTCTTAGTTTCAATTCAACCTCATTCAAATTCCTGTGCTCCTCTTGAACATCGAGCCGTTGTATATTTTCTTTGAGATTATCCATTTTCTTTTTGTAATTATTGATGCGCTGGTTATGCCATTCAATTAATCTGTTTAGTGTTTTTTTACATTTTTCCTTTAGGATTTCAGCCGGGTCATTAAAGCCTGTGTTCTCACTCCACGTGTTTGTTATAATATTCTTAGCCTCCTCGTTTTTAAGCCAACTCACCTCAAGCCTTTTGATTCTCTGCCTTTGTGCATTATTTTTAATTTCTAATAATAACGGTATATGGTCGGATGTTGGTGAAGTTTTAGTTGTTAAGGTTATATTTGGGTATTGGTCAAACCACTCTTGAGAAAGAAAAACTCTATCTAAGCGTACCAGTAGCGGACTCGGCCTCTTGTTCGACCATGTGAACTTCCGCCCTTTGAGTGGTATCTCCGTCACCTCCAAATCACAAATCGTTTCGTTGAAGCTCGCCATCATACGCCATTGGCTATCCCCTTCCGACTTGTCCTCGTTTGACCTCGTTAAGTTGAAATCACCCATTAACATCCATCTCTCTTGCTTCCATCCCCGAACCATCATCAACTCTTCTAAGAAATCCTTCTTGTCCGCATGATTTGTTGGACCATACGCATTTGTAACCACCACCTTTTCTTTGTCCTTATTGTTTTGTAGTAATACCGAAATACACCTATTTGTAACAAGTTGGTCTAATAACGTAAACGTGTTCTTCCAACTTATCACTAGCCCTCCTCTTGTTCCTTGTGCCTCCTTAAAAACCCCCGTAAAGAGACCGTTTGGAGCAACCAATCTGAGCAAAAAATCAGACGGTGTACTCCATTTGGTCTCTTGTAAAACAAATAAATCGCAAAAAGAGTGTCTTAAGCATTCTTTTACAATCTTACATTTTTTAAAATCCCCCAACCCTCTAACATTCCAACAAATAGCCTTTATATTGTTAGGCATTAATACAATTATTTTCTACCTCACTCGCTACCCTTAACAAACCCATCCTATTACATTTTTCAAAATAGAGAAGACAAAAAAGATAAATTAAAAAACTGAAATGCATAATAAAAATTAAGCTACTACACTCTATTATTGCTGGACCTCCTTTGCTTATCTTCTCGTTCTTGCTTGCACTCCACATCATGCACACTCTATCATCCTCACTCTCTCCTTGTTGCACAGCTCGTGTAGTTCCTCGACACCTTTCTTCTCCATTGAGACTCCGCAATCTGTTAAAATTCCATCTATCTTGTTCACTGTCATGGGTTCATTCTTCACATCCTCCTGCTCTATTTCAGCCATAGAAGATCGTTTAATCTTTTTACTCTTCTTCTTTTCTATTGACATTATTTTCAGTTTGGACTTTAGTTGGATTGCTTTTTCCAACGTGGAGATATTTTCTTTCTTTTTACTAAAGTCTTTCACATCTCCTAGGCTGCATGGTACTGTAGTCTATGATGCGTTTCTTTCTTTTTGTCCCTTCCTTCATTAATGCTGGCGTGGCTGTGCCTCTGTCACCTTTCTTTTCTTTATCTTCGTTCATTTCTTTTGACTGATTAATTTGTATCTCATTTAATGCCCCCTCGTCATCCCTCTTGTCCTCTAATTCCTTAAACATCCTTTCACCGTTTTCAAGTCTGCCTATCTCGTTTCCAACATCTTTCGTACCATTCTCGTTTCGTTTCCCTTCCTGATACCTTGTACTTTTATTTTCTGCCCCATTTTTTGAAAAAACATTTTTTTCTGACTTGTGGGGTCCTTCCACGTCAGTTGTTCTTCCTCCCCTACTGTTGCCAACGCCATTGTTAGGGTTTTTAGTGTTTTTCTTCAGCGTTCTCGTAAGAGTTATAATTTTTTTCGATTCTTTTTCTTTTGATCCTCTCCCTTTTTTCTTATTTCCTTCTTCTTCCTCGTCATCCGATTCGTCTTTCTTTGTGTGGCCCGATCCCCCATCTTGCTTATCCTCTTGCTCATCTTTTTTCACCTCTTTCCCCTTCTTTCTTCTTTCTTCTTCCTCATCTGTCGGGATTATTTCTTTCATGTCCGCCCTTCCTTCAATGATCTCTACTTCTAGAAAGTCTCCCGATTCATCTTTTTCCTCTTTGTCCTTTTCATTCGCATCATTTCCGATCCTTTCATTATCCACATTTTCTCGCTCATACAAAATGATCTGTCCATCTCTTTTGCTCTCTCTTTCCTTTACCGGAATTTGTACCCTTCTCTCCCCTTCCTCTGTTGCTTCTTTGTCAGACTGATTTTTATCGAATTTGTCTACTTCCTCGTCCACTTTATCATCCTTCTTATTTCCTTCTAAATGTGATAGGATTTGCTGCTCATTTTCTTTCGTTCCACTGGTCTCTCCTACTTCTTTTAGCTTATCTTTACTCGTTTCATTTTCTTCTTCGCTGTTTTGATGCTCATCACCAAAATCCCACCACTTTATCATCTCAATCCCCAAGTTGTACTCAAATTGATCTATACGAATCGTTTTAAACTTTGACAGCTTACGGAGCTCTTTCACCCATACCTTAACTCGAAGTGCCTGTAGCGTTTTTATCTCCATGGGCGAGGTGTGGCTGTTGTAAGCTCCCAGTGAGTTGGCAATCTTCACGATCTCCTCGTCTCTCCACGCATGAAGGGGAACATTCTCGATGCTTAGTAGCGCTAGGTAACGAAAGTACACTTTGTCTCCTTGGTGAGACGGAGACCATGCCTTCACTGAAAAACCTCCTTGTGCCAACTCTACTGGCGGTTTCGTGACGAAATCCTCACGGTCAATGTTAGGTGGTAGATACAGTATATATTCCGGCCCTTGTAGGTGACATAACCCTAGTGGTAAGGTTGTTCCTCTTAAACTAAAACCTACTGCTTTCATTACCGTTGCATAGCTCACCATTGGCGCGTTGTTGAAAGTGACTATCACTGCATGCTTGAGGTATTCGAGTTGAAAGTGGTGGTCGTCGTCTGTTGTGATATCACATTCATCATGAATGATTCTGTCCACTGGCATCTTATCCCCCCTTGCTACTACTCTCCTCTTACCTTTTCTCGTGGAAGTCAGATCTATCTCCTTTCTTGTCGCCTCGACATGCTTCACCTCAGTCTCGAGTGCTTTCTTCTCGGAGGAAACTCGGATGTTATCTCCGGTTACAAGGAGGCGAGGACAGAACCTTGCTTTGTGACCTTCTTTACCACATTTTAGACATACCATATTGAAAGTGCAGTCTCTTATGAAATGATCCGTGCTGAGACACCGGTAGCACTTCCCCATCCAGTCCGGCGCGTCCGGCTTGGGCGGCCAAGTGGTCGGGATCTGACGGTTAGGCCTTCTCGCCATGCGAGTTGTCCAGACTACGTTCTTCGGTGGTGCTCTTACTACTTCAGCGAACGAGGGTTTGTAAGGATTTTTTGTGATTATAGGGTTGAGTGGATTGTTTATCTCTTCAGAGTTTGAGTTTGAGTTCTTCTGAAGTGTAGTGGTGGGATTTGTGGGTTTTGGGTTGGGAGGGGTGTTTTTTGTAGGGAAAGGTATGATGGCTGTGATTGGATGGCAAGTTACTAGTATCTCTCGGTTATTTCTATGGCTCTCTCTGGAGAAAAACCATTGGTTGTAGCTCTTCTTTTCCTGCCGGACAAAGGAGGTCCAGCCCTCCTCGTTGGTGATTTGTTTCGCCCTTACCATCGCCCTCTTTCCTCAGAAATTAACCATCTATTGTAAGTTTCTTTATTTGAAATTTCTTTAAAGGCCTTCTTGTTTGTCATCATTGTTTTTTGTTAGTTTTTAAATAGAGTTCTGCAAATTATATTCAACATTTGGATAAATCAGGATCAAAAAAGTGTTCTTTGTAGTTGATAAAGAGAAATATAGTAAAATTATACGCAATTGTCTTTAGTCATAATATTCTTTCAACTGTACATTGCATACTGCATCTTAAAAACCCCTAATTGTGGTTGAAAAAAATGCAAAGAAAAATAAAGAAACAAGAATTGAATGCATTTTTTTAGGTTAAGTAATTATAGATACTTTGAGATATTATCTGTCATTACTCAAATAATTGAATACATTTTTTATTATTTGAATAAGATAATGATAGCATTCTTTAAACTATTGTTTTCTTTTAAGATTAAGCGGCACTTTTTTCTTCAAAACTTTTTATGTTTTTACACTTTGATTGCTGTTATGAGTGTGCTTCACAACTGAATATTTGACATTTGTCTTGCAATTGTTAATCAAATGTATCTCCAAAGTTTTGATTCGTTTGTTAATGTAAGGATCAATTTAAATATTCACAAAAATGTAAGGGGTTTTGAAAATTTCCCTTACATAAATTGAATCCATTTGCTGAGCAAAATAATAAAATTTCACAATATTTAATCTCTAGCAAAAAGCTATTTACATTTTACTAGTTCCTCTAATTTTTGTCTAATGGAACACTAAAATGTAAACCGAGTCCTTATTATATTTGTGTCGTTACATGATTCAAGTTCCAATCTTAACTATGTCTTAATTTAGCCTATTTGGGCACACATGTAACCTTTGTTCGGAATAGTAACTTTATTAATGCATTTCTTTTGAAATACCTTTTGGTAATAACTAAACTCCAGCACTGAAAATGGAATAATAATGATGTAATTTCTTGTGTAGTTCAAATTAAACTAAAGGACCAATAATAAGCCCCTCATTATTTTTTACAGTTTGTCCCCTCATTATTTTCACTTTTTAGCTCTATTTAATAAAAATCAGTAAATTATCCAATCCTTGAATTTTGAAGGTGTTAAGCAGTTCTAGAAAAACATGAAATTCAAATTTCGATTTAATTAAATACAGGAATTTACTACAAAGAAATGGTCACAGCTCTGTCATGGTGGAAAACTAATTCAGAATTTTTGAGGGGAGGGTCATTTTGTAATAGTTCCTATAAAAAATACTTTTTATATATGTCAGAATATGGAAACTTTAATTCGGAATGGGAATTAAGTTTTGTGATTTTTATGCATGTCTCAATGGCATTTCAAATGCATTCACAAGGCAAGATTTTTTTTTAACACGTCAATATAATAATAACAGAGTTTATTTGTACTAGCAAAAAAGTTATGGCTTATTTAATCATAAAAAAAAAGTTAGGGTTTATAGCAGTTCTGTCTAAGACCATAAAGTTCAATTCGGATTATCTATTTTACTCTTTTTTTCTTCGTTTACCTTTTCAATTATATGAATTACAACATAATCCCATTTTTTTAAATTTAATGATTTATTATGTCCTTGCAGAACTGATCTATTGAGCCCATTGAAAGGGTCGCTAAATCAACTTTTTACAAATAGGCCACATTTTCTCTCGGCAATTTTTTGATGCTATAAAAGAATAACATTACATAGTGTGGTAAAGAATGGTATATGTATGTTATGCAATTTAATTCTCCCATGGAGAGAATCATATTTATTCATAATTCAATGATTTTAATATTGAACCGAATACAATTTTTCTCAACCCGCCAAAATATTTTATGTTCATTTCCATCATTATCACATCAATTTTGATTTTTTTTCTAATTGAAAATAAAAAACCAATAACATCTACTTTGGATTGGAAACATGATGGTTAATGTACAATATATATGTCAAAAGTTTTTGAACCTTTGATGAAATTTTTGAAATTGTTGCGCGTAGTACAAGTTGAATGATTTTTTTAGTAAACATAAAAACCTTTAACATGATCATCATTGCATACTTACGGTGTGAATACTTAGCTAAATCACACAGAAATTGTTGAATACATTCAATCAATAAAAGGAAAACGTTTAGCTTTCATATGCCTTGATCTGTTAATGCATATTTTTTTTTCATGTGTGTAGCCAAAAGAGTCTTTTGGATATTGGTGGAAACTAAAAGTAATACTAGCATTGTGCTGCCAAAGAAAAATTAGGAACATCATTTTAAGGTAAATTCAAAAAACTTTGAAAATTCATATTTTGCTTAGGAAAATTCTTGCTTTACAAATACCCAATGAGTTAAGCAAATAAATATTCCGTGCTAGCTCATTAGAATATGTACTTTAGAATTTTAGTTTTGTATAGTCAAACATATGGCTTTGTTGTTATATTTCTAAGAATATTACAAAATTTAATCGTTATCTTGTTTAAAATCCAAAAAAATCATGGTGGGGTCGAAGCTTCAATAGTTCTTCTTGTTGACCCTTCTAATAATCTTCTTTGAAAACACAATTGGTGCTAATTCTTCAATCGCAAGGTTATTCGGGCTTCTCATCATACTTAATAACACAATATGTGATGTTTACTAGAGTGAATGAAAGCAATATTTGGTCTTTAGAAATTTGTGGTGTTTGTTAGAAAATGAGTATGGTGCTAGTTATAAGATGTGAGGACAAAAGGATATAAGTATTTATGGGAAATTGTTTTATCATTTTATAATATTTTGGTTATTTAGAAGATCATGGCAAAAAATTATAGATAAATATAGTTTCGTATTATTTGAATGCATTTTTTTTTTCTTTTTGAATAAACATTTGATTATTTCATTTATTTTCTTTCTACTGTTGATATCTTGCATGCATTTATATATTTCTTTTCTTTTACTACATCTATTTTTTTGACATAGCAATTTGTTGGAGATGGCTAGATCAAGCAAGATTTGGATGAAAATAAGGAACAATGGATTGGCATTCTAGTTTGTTATTGAAGAAACATTATTGTGTTTCTAGAGACTGGTTGAGAAGAATTCATTTTGAGTAAAAACATTATTGTATTTGAAATACCTTAGAATTTTAATAGCTCCTAAAGAATTTTCTAAGGCCGTTAAGGTCTAGAAAAAACAAAAATCTAGTTCAAAATTTAAAGAAAAATAAGCAATTCCATTCGTGTTTTTTCAGTGCCACATATTTGGAGGAAATCTATGAATTCAATTCTCAGATTAATTAAAAATCAAAATATTGAATCGCTGGTTTCATAATGTGTTTCGCGGTTTGAACAATCTTTTTTCTAACTTTAGGATTTCTATTGTTTATCTTTAGTGTTGAATGGACCCCCTAATTGCATATTTGGGCTCATTTGGGCTTTTATTTTTAGTATGTATTTAAGACCTTTGACATAAAGGATAAGACAAGAGTTCATTTTGCATCTCTTCATCTCTCACTCTCTCTCTCTCTCTCTCTCTCTCTCTCGGCCACCATTAAAGACACCAAAAGGTGCCTCGAATCCATGTCAAAATTCATGCTTCCGACAAGAAATCCTAACAATCTGGTATCAGAGCGAGGTTCTACGCGTAAATTTCTACCGGATTTCACGATTTGCCTAAACCGGTACAAGCCGGTTCAAAACCGAAGGAGAAACTTTAGTTTTTGGGTTAATGGAAATGTCGGGGCGATTTGATATTGAAAAGTTCGACGGTAAGACGAGCTTTGCCTTGTGGCAAGTTCGTATGTTGGCAATTTTATCCAGTCATGGAATAAAAGATGCGGTTTTTGGGAGAGACAATTTGCCGGATGCGATAACGGACAAGAAATGGAGAGATATGGATGATAAGGCTCTCTCCATTGTCCAATTATGCCTTGGCAATGGGACATTGCAAGAGGTTATGGAGGAAAAGACGACAAAGATTTGTGGGAAAAATTACAAAATACTTATATGAAAAAGTCGCTCACGAATCGATTGCGGTTAAAGTGGCGTCTTTATACGCTCCGGATGTCGGAAGGAGGTTCCGTGTCCGAACATATTTCGGAGTTTGCGTCGATTATTAATGATTTGGCCAAAATTGACGCAAAGGTGGATGATGAAGATCAAGCCCTTTTGCTTTTGTGCTCTTTACCCGCTTCATATAAGGGGTTTAGAGATATAATGATTTATGGAAGGGAGAAAATCTCTCTTGAGGATGTTAAATCGAATTTGCAAGCGAAATCTCACATCGATGGTGAGATAACCAATGAGAAAACCGGTACGGGTTCCGGTTTGTTTGTGGATCGCGGTCGGTCATCGGATCGGTCGTCGAAAAATTGGAGAAGCCGGTCGAAATCCAAGGGTAAATATAATCCAAATATTATTTGCAATTATTGTAAGAAAAATGGCCACATCAAGGTCGATTGTTACAAATTGAAGAATAAGCAATCGGCGGATAATCGTGGCAAAGGTTCCGAATCGGCTAATTCGGCAAATATTGAGAATTTTGATTCGCTTTCCGTTGTCGATAATTGCTTAGAGGATAAGAATTGTTGGATTATGGATTCGGGGGCATCTCAACATATGACTCCGAATCGAAGTTGGTTTGTAAAATACGAGCCTACGGATGGGAGAGTTATTATGGGAAATAATAATTCTTGTAAGGTTGCCGGTACCGGTACAATATCGCTCAAGTTTCATGATGGGCGAATTTCGGACGTTAACGGGTGTGAAGCACATACCCGATTTGAAGAAAAATCTTATCTCGTTGGGATCGCTTGAAGAAAGAGGTTGCAAGTTCCGAAGTGAAGGTGGAGTTATGCGCATTTCATTCGGTGCTCTCACAATCATGAAGGCGAAACGCATTGGTACACTTTATTTTTTGCAAGTCTCGACGGTTACCGGAAAGGCCGGTACAGTTATTTTGGAAAAATCGGGTTCAAATCCGGTTCAAGAAAATCCCCCCGGTTCAGGAAAAACCGGTCCGGTTCGCGCCGGTTCAGGAAAAACCGGCCCGGTTCGTGCCGGTTCAGGAAAAACCGGCTCGGTTCAATCCGGTTCAACCCAAGTCCAACCCAAAACTGAACCCGGTTCAAACCAAACCGGTTTGGATTCCAAAAACCAAACCCGAAACAAAACCCGTCTCGTTCAATTATGCCGCTGTTGTCCGTTCAAGTTCGATTACGGATGAGGAAATTACGAAGTTGTGACATATGAGATTGGGTCACATGAGTGAGCGTGGTATGACGATTTTAAGTAAGCGAAATTTGTTGGGCGGTCAAAGTATCGGAAATCTGGGATTTTGCGAGCACTGCGTTTTCGGGAAGCATAAGCGAGTGAGTTTTTCGACCGCCATTCATACGACAAAGGAGAAATTGGAATACATTCACTCTGACCTTTGGGGGCCTTCTCGCGAACCGTCCAACGGAAAAGGTTCAAGGTATATGCTCACTTTTATTGATGATTTTTCGAGGAAAGTTTGGGTATTTTTCTTGAGAGAAAAAAGCGAAGTATTCGATTATTTCAAAATTTGGAAGAAACTTCTAGAAACTCAAACAGGTAAACGGGTCAAGCGGTTGCGAACCGATAATGGGTTGGAATTTTGTAATCGCCAGGTTGATGATTTTTGTGCGGCCGAAGGTATTTTGCGACACAAAACCGTTGTGCATACCCCAGAACAAAATGGTGTGGCCGAAAGAATGAATAGATCACTTCTTGAGCGTGCGAGAAGTATGATTTCAAATGCGGGTTTGGGAAAAGAATTTTGGACAGAAGCGATTAGCACGACGTGCTATTTGATTAATCGATCTCCGACTACCTTGATTGAGTTGAAAACGCCGGAAGAAGTTTGGTCGGGAAAACCGGCCGATTATTCGATGTTGAGAATATTCGGGTGTCCCGGATATGTGCATGTCAATGACGGCAAGTTGGAACCGAGGTCGAAGAAATGCGTATTTGTTGGATATCCCGAGAATGTTAAGGGGTATAACTTATAGTGTCCGAAGTCGGGCAAATTTATCATTTCGAGAGATGTTATTTTTAACGAAGCGGAAATAATTCGAGGAAAAGATGCGCATGAGTTGAGAATAAATGACACGGTTCACTCCGAGGTGGAGCATGAGTCGGAAAATGTTGGGAATAAAATACCGCTAAATGCAGGCGGTTTTGAAGGTCAAACCCGAGACCAGTTAGCCCAAGTCGACCAAAACCGATCCGAACCCGATTCATCAAACCCGACCCAAGTTGATGAAGAAGAAAGCCAATTCGATCCGCAAACATACGAGCTAACCCGCAATCGTGTCAGAAGGACCATTCGACCACGTTCGAGATATGGATATTCTGATTTTGCGTATTGCTTGGCTATTGCAGAAGACGTGGATAGTTGCGAACCGTTCACGTATAAGGAAGCGGTTAACTCAAAAGAAGCGAACAATTGGATTTCCGCTATGAAGGAGGAGTTAGATTCGTTGAAGCGAAATGAGACATGGTCTCTTGTGAACCCTCCGAAAAATAAGAAAGTTGTCGGGTGCAAATGGGTGTTTAAACGCAAAACCGATGGTTCGAATGTGCGCTACAAAGCAAGGCTAGTCGCGAAAGGGTATAGCCAAGTCCAATGTGTGGACTTTAATGACGTGTTTTCTCCGGTCGTGAAACACACGTCTATTCGATTATTGCTCGGGAGTGTCGCGTCGAAAAATTTGGAACTCGAGCAAATGGACGTAAAAACAGCTTTTCTTCATGGCGATTTAGAGGAGGAAATTTTTATGAGCCAATCGGAAGGACTTTCGGATTTTGAAAACCTAACCGAACCCCAAACCGAACCGACTCGTGTATGTCAATTAAATAAATCGCTTTATGGTCTCAAGCAATCGCCCCGACAATGGTACAAGAAGTTTGACGCTTTTATGGTAAGCGTTAATTTTTCTCGATCTAATTACGATAGTTGCGTCTATTTAAAGAAATTAGATGACGGGAGTTTTGTGTATCTACTTCTTTATGTGACATTCTTATTGCGTCGTCCAATTTGGGGGAAATTAAGCGGTTAAAAGCAGATTTGAATTCCGTTTTTGAGATGAAGGATTTGGGACCCGCTAGAAAAATTCTCGGAATGGAGATTTCGAGGAACCGACCCGAGCGGAAGTTGACTCTTTCGCAAGCGGGTTTCGCCGAAAAGGTTTTACGCCGTTTTGATATGCATAAATCGAAGGTAGTTTCTACCCCTCTTGCGGCACATTTTAAATTGTCGGCGGATTTATCTCCGAAAACTGATTCGGAGCAGAAATATATGGAGAAGATTCCATATTCGAGTGCGGTCGGGAGTTTGATGTATTTGATGGTGTGTACCCGACCGGATTTGGCGCAATCGGTTAGTGTCGTGAGCCGGTATTTGTCATGTCCCGGAAAGGGACATTGGGAAGCGGTAAAATGGATTTTCCGTTATTTGAAAGGTACGATGAATGCATATTTAGAATTCGGATCCGATCCGAATGGTGAGTTAACGGGTTATGTTGACTCGGATTTTGCGGGCGATCTCGATAAAAGGCGTTCGCTAACCGGGTACGTGTTTACGTTTGGGAAGTGTGCGATTAATTGGAAAGCCACACTTCAATCAACCGTTGGTCTTTCGACTACCGAGGCCGAGTACATGGCGTTAACCGAAGCGATAAAGGAAGGTATTTGGCTAAGAGGTTTTGTTGGCGAGATATTGTCCATTCAGAATCCGGTCACGGTGTATTGTGACAATCAAAGCGCCATTCATTTGACGAAGGATCGCATGTACCACGACAAGACGAAGCATATTGACGTGAGGTACCATTTTGTGCGAGACGTGACGGTGGAAGGAAACATTGTGGTGAAGAAGATTGGTACCAAATTGAATCCGGCAGATATGCTCACCAAGCCTCTTCCAATTGCTAAGTTTAAATTGTGTTCTGATTTAATTTCAGTTTGTAACTAGTATGTTGCTAGTATATTATGTATGTTTTTATTTTTGCATTTGTTTATGTTTAGTTATGATGCAATTCGGGTCCAAGGTGGAGATTGTTGAATTGACCCCCTAATTGCATATTTGGGCTCATTTGAGCTTTTATTTTTAGTATGTATTTAAGACCTTTGACATAAAGGATAAGACAAGGATTCATTTTGCATCTCTTCATCTCTCTCTCTTCATCTCTCTCTTGGCCACCATTAAAGACACCCAAAGGTGTCTCGAATCCACGTCAAAATTCATGCTTTCGACAAGAAATCCTATCATTTAGCAATTTATGTACTATTTTTTCTACAGTAGTAATAATTTATTATGTTTCTTTCAAAGTTGAATGCGAGTCTCTTAAGCTAGATTAATAGGATCCATTTAAGAATGTTTCAAAATCAGATTTTGGGTATCAAAGCAGTGGATTTTTTTCTAAGAGGCCCTTCAAATAAACTTTAGAATAGAAGTTTTACAAATAGGCCCTTCAAATTGAAATCACTGAATGCCCCGAACTTGCTTCCTCTCTCTTCTGCCTTCATTTCTTCGATGATAGTTATTTTAGCAAGTAAATATAATATGACACAATTATTTAAAAATTAAGCAATTCACTTTTGTTTAATTCAGTTTTAATACTTCAAGCTGTATCCTCTATTCAGCTGTACCAGTCCGTACCGGTTTTCTTGTTTTTTCCAATAATTTTAAATATTCTTTTTAATATTTTTGTATCTTTTTTTTTCTGCAATTAGGCATGAATAACACTTCAATTTCAAATACTTATACTTTATTGAGTCGTGACTTGCCAAAGCAAATTGTAACTCACCATCTCTCTCTGAATCCTCTTAATTAAGACTAATAGATTTTTGAAACCCTAATTAAACCCGTGATTACTACAGGCCATTCAGATTTATGAAATCCTAAACTCTAAAGTAAAATATTGGTTGAATGGTTCACTTTCATTCATTTGTTATTTCTATTTGAAGTTACTAAATGAGAGGCTATTTGAGAGGTGATAAAGTATCAAGATTTGGCCAAATATGTCGCTGAAAAAAGAAAATCAAATAAACCTTTCTTAAAAACCTTAAGTATCAAATTTAACTCTTCAAAACAATAAATGTCATTTTACCCTCTTGTTGTTCAAAATATGTCTTTTTATCAAAACAATGGTAATAATATCAAATGGTTTAATATATGTAATGAGAGGAATTAATTAAGTTGACAAATTAATTTGTTTAATATATAAGTTGCATAAAGGACTATGCTATCAATTTAGTGTATTTAATATTCAACCTAACTCAACTATTTTCAACCTGCATAGCTCGGTCAATTTTTTTTAATATATCTTCATTTATATTTTCAGTTGCCACATCAATTTTAATTTTTTTTTGAAGGAATGGTCGCAAGTTGCGGGCCATTCATTGTATTTAATTAAAGAAAATTTAACAGATACAAATTTTTTAATCCATTTACTAGTGGATTTCTGATCTAAACTTAAGCCCTAGTCTAAGTATTGGAGATACTTCAGGAGTTGTTCGTCCAGGCGATGGCTTCATCCACCGCCTTCCGAGCAATCATTAGTGGAGGTCTTCTTTTGTCTTGCAAGATACGTTGGTTCCTTTCCTTCCAGATGTTCTAACAAATCGAGACCCACAACGTTTCCCATGCCGTCCTTCTATCCTTGGATAATCTACGTCGACATTTGAGCCAAGTTTGAATAAAATCGTTATTGTGAAATATTATAATCGTCGTGGTGTTACCTTGCTGGATCAATCGCCAGACCGAGAGCGTATATGAGCACTGCCCAAATAGGTGGTTCTTGGTCTCCATAATCGAGCCACAAAGTGAGCATCGATCATCATGGGGTCATCCTTTTTTTTGTAGATTATCCGCTGTATTAAGCCTATCATGGGGTCATCCTTTTTTTCGTAGATTATCCGCCGTATTAAGCCTATCATGACCCGCTAGCCAAATTAAGAACTTTACTTTAGGTGGTATCTTAAGATTCCAAACCGGTTTCTGCCAAGCGCATTTTATACCTGGATTGATGAGGAAATCATATGTCGATTTCACATTATATTGACCATTCGGTTCCCATTTCCATAATGTTTGATTGTTGGGTCCGTTATTAAATGTACTTACTTGATAGGCCGGTAACAATTTTGTTAGGTCCTTCACAAAGTATGAGACGTTTTGTGAGTTAAGCTCAGCCAAATGCGTTATGTTTGTGATGCCATATAGTAAGTATAACACTTGTGCCCATATGCCGTTTCTTTCGTTGTCTAGTTTCCATATCCACTTCATTACTAAGGTATTATTTTGAGTCTCAAGGGTCTTGATGCCTAAGCCACCATTAATCTTTGGTAGAGAGAGGCGTTTCCAATTGATTAGGCAATTCCCGGAGTTACATTTGGCTTCCCCTTTCCATAAAAATGCTCTCATTAGGCTTTCGATTTGTTTGATTACTCATTTCGGCATTTTAAGAGCTTGCATTAGGTATATTGGAAACACATTTAGAGTTGCCTTTAAAAGTGTCAATCTACCTCCATGTGATAAGAGTTTTCCTTTCCATGCTCCAATTCTTTTCTCGACTTTTTGAATAAGGGATAGATAGGCTATTTTCTTGGGACTCCGAAGTGAAAGAGGAATGCCTAGGTAGGAAATGGGGAGGGTTATTTTATTGTATCGAAGTAGCGTACCTACTATTTGATGCAAGTCTTGATGTATAGCGATCGGAAAAAAAGCAGTCTTATCCCAATTGATGGCTAAACCGGTCATTTCAGTGAATAGATCTAGAACATATGTGACTATTTTAAGATTTTCCGCTTTGGCCTCAACAAATATGACGGTATCATCCGCGTATTGGATGATTTGGGCACCCACATTTGATACACTTTCTAGTAGTGGTGCAATTCTCCTGAAGAGAGCTTGGAGAATATTGATGACAAGGTTAAATAAAAGTGGGAAGAGGGGGTCACCTTGTCTTACCCCTCTTTGATGGAAAAAGAAGGGCGAGTTGATGTCATTTGTCCTTATGGACGAAGAGGAGGAGACACGGAGGTTATGAATCCATAACGTCCATTTGTCGGGAAAATCCATAGATTTCATTAGCTTGATAAGGAAGTCCCAAGAAATATTATCAAAGGCTTTAGCAAAGTCGTTCTTAATCATTACGGAGAGAATTTTTCTTTTATGGAAAAAATGGAGAAGCTCTCGGGAAACAAGGAATGTATCAGTAATTTTTCTATTTTTAATAAACACCGTTTGATTTTCATGAATTAGATGGGTCATGAAAGGTTATAGCCTTGAAGCTAAAATTTTCATTATTATTTTGATGGGCGTAGCAATTACACTAATTAGTCTATAGTCCTTAATCCTTATTGGCTTTTTGATCTTCGGAATTAGTGTAATTGTGGCTTGGTTGATTCTCCACAACTCAAGTTTGTTGTCATAGAATTCATTTATCAATTTCATGAAGTCATCTTTCATTGTACTCCAAAAGTTTTGGTTGTATTCAATCGGAAACCCATCGGATCCACTAGTTTTTCCTTTTTGAATATTTTGTATATTTTTTAGTACTTCCTCGTCAAGGATTGGTCGTGCTAATGATGACAAGTCGACATTTATATTGTCAATGAGTTGGTCCAAATGACCGGTAGCCACTTGAGGATTAAAAGAGCCTAGAGTTTCTTTGTAAAAGTTGAAGAAGGAATTATTAATTTGGACATGATCCGAAATGGTTAGGTCATTGTAAATAATTGAAGCAATGCTATTTATTCTTTTTCGTTCCAATGCAATTGCATGAAAGTACTTAGAGTTTTTATCACCTAATTTAAACCAAGTGCATGCCGATCTTCGCCATTTGGATTCAATTCGGTTGGCAAGTTCATGGATGTTTTCTTTAAGATCGATTCTAAGTTTCCTTTCTTCATTAGTGAGTAATCTTTTTTCCTCAATATTATCTATTATTTGAACAAAGAACTTTTATCTTCAGAGCATGGTATCATCCTTATTAAATCTCTCTTTTTCCCAATTATTGAGTGTCCGTTTGGTGGCTTGCATTTTAAGCAAAATATTTTTTGCTGCATTATTATTGTTATTGGCCAATTGCTAAGTATTTCGCACTAGCTCATTAGCTTCTTCATATTGTAACCAAAAATGACCGAGCTTCCAAGATCGTTTTGCATTTGAACGATAGGAAATTTTGAGTTTAACTGGCGCATGATCTGAAGTAGTTAAAGGCAAGTCAAATAATAAAGGTGAGACATTTAAAGAGAGGAAGTGCTTGGAGATGAAAACTTGATCAAGTTTAGAGAAAGTCGGAGTAGGTCTACTACTAGTCCATGTAAAGGATCTTCCTTGCAACGGAATTTCATCTAACTCCAACATGTTAATGGTGTGATTAAATTCTACAATAGAATGCAAAGAGTGACCATTCCCGGTCGTCTCATTTGGGTTTCTTATTTGGTTAAAATCACCTACCACTATCCAAGTTAGGTTAAGAGTCATATTAATATTTTCTAGTTCTCGTAAGAAGTCCAGTTTTATGGCCTCATTAATTGGCCCATAAACATTTGTTAAAAGGAATCTGAACCCCGAAGGCAAGAAAATGATGACACTTAATGAGAAATCATTAGTGTAGGAGTCATGCAAAGTGAATAGGTCGGCCCAAGCCATAATGAGACCCCTTTTGAGCCTAAAGCCGACTTAAAAGTAAAATTTTTGAATTTAGGGGGACATACTCTTTTCATGTCAAAATAAGTGGGAGAGTTCCATTTCGATTCTTGCATACAAATCAAGTTGCAATTGGAGTCCCTAATGGATTCTTTGACTACCTTGCACTTGTTACTATTGCCAAGTCCTCTCACATTCCACGATACAAGAGAAAGATAATTAAAAAATTTTACAACCATAATAAATAAAAATAAGAAACAACACACACAAAATATCATGCTAGCTTCTAGTAGCTTATTAGAGATCAATTTCATCGCGATAGTCGACCTCATCTAGGTCCTCCTCGAAATCAAATTTTCCATTGAAATCTTGGTTCTCTACTGTTAATAGAATACCACATACATTAGAGTTAATATTTTGTTTGTGATTATGGTTGATGTTTAACGCACATGAGCCAATCACATTTTTCTTGGATGTAGGGGCCATGTTTTGTTGATTCGGCCCATTGGCCTGTTGGTTAGAAGTATCAAATTTTTAATCAAATAAACCTTTCTGAAAAACCTTAAGTATCAAATTTAACTCTTCAAAACTTTAAATGCCATTTTACCCTCTTGTTTTTCAAAATATTTCTTTTTATCAAAACAATGGTAATAATATCAAATGGTTTAATATATGTAAAGAGAGGAATTAATTAAGTTGACAAATTAATTTGTTTAATATATAAGTTTCATAAAGGACTATGCTATAAATTTAGTGTATTTAATATTCAACCTAACTCAACTGTTTTCAACCTGCATAGCTCGGTCAATTTTTTTTATATATCTTCATTTATATTTTCAGTTGCCACATCAATTTTAATTTTTAATAATTAAAAATCAAATAAACCAGTCACATCAAACCTATCAATTAAACTAATATAGATTAGAAGTATTTGAGCTCACATGAAAATTTTGAAATTGTTGTAGGAACAAGTTTATTATTTTTATAATAAACAAAAACACATTCAACATGATCATTATTGCATACTCATAATGTGAATACCTATAGTTAAATCACACGAAAAATGTTGAGTCCATTGAATCTATATAAAAGGAAATTGTTTAAGTTATGTTTACCCATATATGTTAATGCATATCTTTTCAAGTGTAACAAAGAGTATTTTGGATATTTTTTTTTGAAGCTTCCGGAGGCGATTGCCTCACCGAGATTATATTAAATAAAATAAAAAGTTCATACAATTAAAAGAAAATAAAAATAAAAAGAGATATTTACAACACAGACTTAAAAGAGGGAAGAGAAAACATCAGTCTAAGCCCTAATAGTATGTCTTCCAGTTTGTGGACTGTTGGGTAATTTCTGTTAGAATGGTCAAACGATGGGGCCTTTTTTGTCGGAAGATGCATTGATTACGCGCTTTCCAGATGCTCCAGCACGTGCTTGGCCAGTCTGTCTCCCATATCCGTCGGCTATCCTTCACTTTGCCTGCGACTTGTTGTCTCCAGAAATCGGAAATGTTGTCGGCCAAGTCAGTGTCCACCCCCTTGTGTAGCCAGACTTGGGAAGCAAAGTCGCAATGTAAAAAGAGATGGGTTGCCGTTTCCGTTATGGGTTGCATACACATCACGCATTCTCCTTGATTGGGCCAACCTCTTTTAATGAGGTTGTCTTATGTCATAAGCCGACCTAATAACATTTGCCACTCAAAGAATCACACTTTTTCCGGGCACTTTATTTTCCATAACCTCGGGTTTTCCTTGGAGGTTGTATGTGCCACGTTTAACATCTTGTATGCCAACTTAGTGGAAAATTCACCCGAGATCTTCCATCTCCATCTCGGTTTATCTCTTTGAGTGGTCGGGTTTGTTAGTGCAATTGCAAGGAAAATATCTTGTGCCTCTCCTTTGATTCTCCCGTCATTGGAGGCAAGCAATTCTTGGAAATTGATGGCTCCATTGAGGACTTGGGCGACCGTTAAGCTATCATTGCGTATGATGGCATATAACATCGGAAAGAATGAGCGCAGAGTACCTTCGAAGACCCAAATATCGTTCCAAAAATTGATGTTGGTACCCTCACCTAGTTCGTAGGAAATAGAGGGTGTGAAGATGGGCATCGATTCGGCCAATTAAGAGGAAGAAGGATATGGGTTGTGAGGAGTTTTTGAGATCCTTCGGATCTTCGAATCCATATAAAGTGCGCAATGTTTGCGCCCATGGACCACTTGGGTCCGACTTCCACATCCACAACCATTTAAGTAGTACTGAGATGTTTTGTTTTCTAATGGAGGTTATCCCGACCCCCCCCCCCCATTTTCTTTTGGAAGGCAAAGACGGTCCCAAGCCACTAGGCAATGACCGCCGGAACATTTTTTATCGCCTCTCCAAAGAAATCCTCTCGCAATTCTATTGATCTCATTAATTAACCACATTGGAAATAATAGGACTTGCATTTCATAGGTAACAAGTGATAGAAGTACGGATTTAATTAGTGTTAGCCGTCCTCCGAAGGATAGGATTTTTCCTTTCCAACCGGCGAGCCTTTTTTGAACCTTTTCCAAGATGGTAAGGAAAATTGCCCTTTTAGGTCTCTTTACCGTTAGTGGCAATCCCAAAAGCTTAAGAGGAAAGTTTTCAATTTGACAATTGAAAATTTGTGGGATGAGATGCAGATCATCCGGGATTGCTATAGAAGTGCAAGAACTTTTATTCCAATTTACATGCAAACCCGAGATTGTTGAGAAATTTTCAAGAGTATGCTTAATTATTCGAAGGTTTCTCGGATCCGCTTCGGCAAGGATTGTTGTGTCATCCGCAAATTGGAATAGCATTGGTGGTACGAGAAAGTGAGGGTTGAACAATGGTGTTGCTTGTTGAAAGTACATTTGAAGTACTTCAACTACAATGTTGAATAACATGGGAGAGAGCGGATCTCCTTGTCGCAACCCTCTTTAATGGAAGAAGGGAGTTCCTTCCCATCCATTCACTTTAAGAAAGGAGGAGGATGATTTAAGTAGGTTGAGGATCCATGAATTCCAAATGTTTGGAAAACCCCTTTCTTGAAGAATGTTGAGAAGAAAATCCCATGAGATGGAGTCAAATGCTTTCTTGAAGTCAATTTTGAAGAGAATTGACGGGATTTTTTTATTTTTCAAGAAGCAAGTAACCTCTCTTGTGTTAACAAAAGTTTGAGTTATTTGCCTCTTTTGGATGAAAGCCGTTTGTTGGGGGTTGATTAACTTTTCAAGGAAGGGTTGTAGTCTCATAGCTAGAAGCTTGGATAGTATTTTGGTTGGTCCATTAAGTACACTTATGGGTCGGTAATCATGCATAAACATCGGTCCTTCCTTTTTCGGTATGAGTGTAATAGAGGCTTGGTTAAGTCGCCACAAATCAAGAGAGTTTGTATAGAAATCATTAACCAGGGCCATTAAATCCTCATTAATTTCCTCCCAAAATTCTTGAAAGAATTCGGATGGCAATCCATCCGGTCCGCATGATTTACCTTTTTTAAGGTTGTTAACTATCTCTTTGACCTCTTGTAAGATAAAAGGCAGGCCGAGAGAAGATAGGTCAAAGGAGTTGTTTAAGTTTGGTAAGGAGGAGGGTTCGGCTTCATGTCTTGTTCCGAGGGTATCAATGTAAAGGTTGGAGAAATGTTGGAGAATATCTCTCGAGTCAGAGATTATCGCCCCATCGACATTGATATTTCGGATGACATTATTCCTATTTTTGAATGAAGCCAAACCATGGAAGTATTTAGAGTTTTTATCTCCCAATTTGAGCCACGTGCAAGATGATCGTTGTTGCCATTTTGTCTCTTGGTCTGTGGAAAGAATGTGTATGTGTTGACGGAGATCAATCCTAAAAGAACATTCTTCGTGTGAGAGGTGCCTTGATTCTTCCGCTAGATCGATAATCTGAAGAACTTTCTTTGATCTATCGAGGAAGCAATTACGGAATCTAGACGAATTTTTGTTCCATTCCGTGAGAGCCCTTCTTAAGCGGCCGAGCTTAGTTAGGAAATTTTTTGCACTAGAGTTGGTATTAGTAGGGATTTGCCAAGTCGTTCTAACTAAATTTTTAAATTCCTCGTTCCGAAACCAACTTTTTTCCGTGCGGAATCTGTTGTTTCGAGGCCTATTGCTAATTCTAGTAGGATTGGTGTGTGATCAGACGTGGTCGCCGGAAGATCCGTTAATAATGACGTCACATTTGATTGAATGAAGTGATGGGAGAGAAATATTCTGTCTAGTTTAGATAGACAAGGTGACGGCCTTTTGTTTGACCACGTGAATTTTTTGCCGGAGAGATCAACTTCAAGAAGTTCAAGCTCATTAATGAGATCATTGAAATGAGACATAAGATTTACGTTTGGATTGATACTTGTTGTTTCTTCTATTGATCTTAGAAGGTTAAAGTCCCCTACTATGATCCACGGCAAGTCATGGTTCTCCTTGATGTCTCTAATTTCATTTAAGAAGTCCTCCTTGAGGTCATCATCTGTTGGACCATACACGTTTGTTAAGAGAAAGGTGACGTGTGAAGAGATGTTGGTAAGGATGACGGAGGCACAATACTCTGAAGAAAAAGATTGTGAGAGAGAGCAGTCATTATCCCAAGCAATAAGAATTCCACCTCGAGTATGGTTAGAATTTTTTGCAAAGTAATTAGAGATAAAAGGCGGACAAACATTACAAAGATTAAAAATAGTTGTGTCATCCCACTTTGTCTCTTGTAGACACACTATTTTACTACGAGACTCTCTAATCGTCTCTTTTACAGTTTTACATTTGTCGGAACTCCCCAATCCCCGTACATTCCAAGATAAAATGTTAAGATTACAAAAGTGTTCCATCATAAAAATAATAATACAAAAGCGAGTTCATCCTTGAGGTGGATGTAAGAATATAAGAGGAAGGAAGAGCTTCAAGCAGAGAGGTCCACACTCTCCTCCATCGAGGAAGTGGCATCTAAGGAGGAGTTCTCGGTTGCCTGGCCGGCTTCAAGTTCATTCTGAATGTTTCTTTTTGTAATTCTTTTCATACCCACAAAATCTGCAAGGGAAGTTAAATCGTTAGTAGCTAGAGGCTTAGCATTTATAGCCTCTTGCTTGAGTGCATCTCGCAAGCCGGCTTTAGCTAGGTCCTCTTTAAATTTTATATCTTTTGATTTTATTTTTTTGTTTGTTTTTTCCTTGACAGATGTCTGCACAAACCCTGGAAATAGTCTAGTGGGTTTAATTTTCCTTACACTCCTTCTAGTTGGAATTTGAGTGTTGTTATTAGATTTTTGTTTTTTGTTTCTACCCTTAATTTTAGAGAATTTAACATGCTCCTCAGATAGAGTAATATCTAAGAAGTTGTTAACTGTGATATTTTCTGACGCACTATCTTTCTGTATCATTAGTTAGGGTCATTAAATATCACCAGATTATTCTCTGGTGCAGCCTCTTCATTCCTTAGGCTCTGCCTGGAGTTATTTCTTTGGGTTTCATTTAATGACAGAATGTTTGATTCTAAAAGAGAGAGAGCATTCTCCTGTTGGGCCCCACAAATATTTTGCACGTTTACATGTTTGGAGTCAATATTTTGTGGATTGATATTTTGTGGCCGGTGTGATTGTGTGGATTGAGTAGAATGTAGACTATGTAAAGAGATGGGAGAGACAAAAGAGTTGATTGCCACAGGAGAACTAAACGTGTCTACACAAGCATGTAGGTCCACATCAACATTTGGACGTAAGTCAGATGAATTTGTCTCCTCTAGCATGATGGATGTATGTGTATTTAATGAGACAGGACAGTCAAGATGAGATAGACTAGGTTCAGAAGCAAGGGAATGAATGTTATTACTATTAGGTGTGTTAAAAAGTAGACCCGGTCCATGTATATGTTCCGGACTTTTTGAGTATAATCTAATAGAGCCGTTTAATATATTTTGCCCATCATTACATATCTTTGCCATTGAGTAAAGGCATGGTTCCAACGTGAACTTGTAAGTTTGAATTTTGAGAGGATGAGTCAGAATCAATGGTGGGCTCGGACTGAATTTCCTGATCTTTAAAAGCTTCTAAATTCATAGAATTATTTAGAGTCACCTTAGAAAGGAACTGATTTCCAGTTTTGTCTGAGGAAACTAATTCCTGAGTAGTTCTCTTGAGAATGGAAAAATTATGAATATTTAATGAACCTGCGTGTGGATGCTGAGAAGGTGGCGACTGCTCATAGCGTACCCTCCTTGACCTGGGATTCCTCCCCTCCTCCGGACTACTTTTGATCGTATCCGGTGAGCTGTCAACATACTCCACCATTTTCTGAGCTTGCACTGGAGAACATTTCACCACCATGGTAGTTGTTTGTTGAGTTTCCTGTACTCTCTCTTCAGTGCCTGCCCCCTCATCAACATTCACATGATCTAAATATACTTCCATCACACACTCATTCACCTCTTTCTCGTCATTGACAGGGTTCACAATTGTTTCTCCTACATCAATTTGATTCATCTCCTTACTGACCTCTATATGACCTAATTTCTCATCCAATAGTCTCTGGTCCTCTTTATATAGGTGCTGCCTTTCGTCTTTAGAATTAGGGGAAGGTCTTTGTAGGACACGCGGGACCGTTGTGATTTGTCATGTTCATATGTGGACGAGTCATCCATGCCACTGTCTTCCACAGCAGGTGGAGGCTGTAATTTCTCAAGATATTCCTTTTTTTTCTTTTCCACCAGGGCCTGCATGATCATGTCTGTGGATGGAGAAGGGTCATTGGTGGAAATTATTACAGTGGTTATCTCTTCATGAAATTTGATATCTAACCAAATTTTAAATTCCAGTTCATTGAGGTGAAGAATGACGAATGGAGGTAGAGAAAGTTGAGTTGTAGCTACGACAACCCTCAGCTTCTCTAAAGACTTGACTTTCTCAAGCACTTTCATTTCAATGAATTTACCAAAGGAAGATACGATAGATTCTACCGTATTCTGATTCCACGCTATGACTGGAAATTTAATCAAGTCAATCCAAATTTTGTATTTGTAGGATCGAATTGTGGCAGTCAAACAAGAAGCCCATGGATATAGAAGGTATCCATCTTCTTTAAGAGGCTTGACTGGTGAGTTGAGAAACCTCGAACGATCTATTTCCCATGGCAAAATCAGGAGGTATTTAGATTCGTACCAGTGGAAGAGTTTGTAGGAAGGTTTCTTCCATTGAAAGCAATGTAGGATCCTATAATGGAGGTTGCGTAGTGCCATGTTGGTTACCCCTAGGGTTTCCACTACAACGGCTTGTCGCATATCCTCTATTTCACCATTCATTTTTTCATTGATGCCAACAAAGCAATGGGTTGGTGGAGCTTGTTCAATCGGTTGAGGGGGAAGCTTGTCTGACATGATCGGTCTTAGCCTTTCATGCATTAAAGCTCTCCTCTTTTCTCTTTCTTTTTCATTGCACTCAAGCACCGTATGACCCGCTTCTTTGCATCTAAAACATGCTTTTTTTTATGCATTCATGTGAGAAATGTCCTTTTCGCACACAGTTGAAACATCTTCTCCGCCAAAATGGGTTAGTATTGTTAAGCGGAAAATATTTAGGGCAGTAATAGGATTTTTGGAATTGATCAGATGCATCATCTGAGAAGTCAGATTCAGCGGGAAGTGAGTTTGGGGACGGAGATCCAGGTGCATGTCTTTTTTTAGAGAGGGAGAGTTTCCAGTCTACGATACCCGAGAGGTTTTTCTCTCTCCTAGGAAAGAGCAAAACAGGTGGTGATATTGAGGCGATTTGTCCAAAGAATTCTAGAGCTATAGAATTCTAGAGACAAGTATGGGAAAAAGACGTTTAGTACATGGTAGAGATGGCAGGTGTTACTTTGTCTCCTCCAAATTCTCTTTCTTTCACTCTCCTTCTCCTCTAGATTTACGTTTCCTCATAGAAAGTAAGAAAGCGATGCACGCTATGAGGCAAAAAAAGGTTCCGATCAAAGGGGAAAAGGAGGACAACGAGCCGTACTTTAAACAACCGTCCAGCGATTCCTCTCTCTACAGAGGCTCCTCTCCTTCCGACGCCGACAAATGTCACTCCCATCCTGAACATGGATCAGGTCCATGCATCCAAACGAGTTGTTGATAATATCTGCACTCAACTAGGTCTACCTACGCGAAATCACTCTCAATTGTCTCCTACTCAAGGAGGTGGTGGGATAATGATTATGGCGAAACAGAGGAATGCAAGAGTCTTACAAATTGGAGAGGGTAGCTCGGCAAATCCTCACAATCAGGGACTTAATCACCCTGCATGTGACAATTTCAGCCAGTATTTTGGATATTGGTGGAAACTAAAAGTTAAACTAATAATGTGCTGGTAAATATAAACTTGGAACTTAGTATTATGGTAAGTTCATAATTTTTATATCAAAATCTATATTTTGGTTACAAAATTTTAGAATTCTAGCTTTGGAAGAGCCCGATAAGTAGAAACATAAATATCCTTGCTAACGCATTAAATCATATACTCTAAAATTTTCATTTTGCTTAATCTAGATGAATTAAGTCGTGATATTATTTTAATCTAGAAAATCTGGAACGAACAAAAATATCAAATTTAGTTGATATTGTTTCCATTTTCTCATAGCCTTTTCATTGATAACAGGATTGGTGTTTATCAGAGTAAGTGAATATGGTTTTTAGTGTTTATTATAGAGGGGAATATATGGGTGCTCGTCAGAAAAAGCATGGATTATATGATGATTTAATAAGACAAATACGAGCTTATTCATGAATTGTGTGGTAAAAACATAAAAATGCTTATGACAAATTGTTTCTTTCATTTACAGACATTTTGATTATTTAGATTGAGAAAAATGTTATTTAATGTAGATGTTCTTTATTTTAATAAACATTAGATTTTTCATTCATTTTCTTGTTTCTCGTGATGTATTGTACTCAATTATTTTTTCTTTTTCGACATGCAACATCTCTTGTTTTCCATTGCATTTTTTTTATAGGTTCTAGATAAAACGAGATATTTGACGAAACAAGGAATATTGGATTAACATTCTTTGTTATTAAACAAAACATTATTGTTTTACAATTTCATTAAATTAAGCATTATAACATGATAACAAAATATTAACAAGCATTACGTGAAAAATCTTCTATAAAAATGATAACAATCATATTCCCTAACATAAGAGATATACAAAAAAGTACAAGCAAATTCCCAATTTAAAATATTAAGAAGCAAATACCCAAGCAAAAGTATTCTCAAAAAAGATAATACACAAAGTGAAAGGGCTAAAAGACCAGCACATTGGTCGAACAAAAGATTATGCATTTGAAATATATTTGTGGCACCAATATTGTGCCTTCTCCACTCGAAAAAAAGAAAAACAAAGATCAAAACTACATCAACACACACGCACCACATTCAAAGATAGGAAACTCAAAAAGTGAAAATATTAAGTCAAGTCACAGTAGAGACGCACATTCTAGTCTAAGATAGGGAACTCATCACGCCAATGCTCACAAAAGAAGCAAAGCCAGTATGAATTTCATTCAAATCGTGAGCTCCTGATACTAGCTTAGGTGGCGGAGGCAAGTGCAAGAGTTAAATAGCTAATAATTTTTTCTTTGTTATTAATACGGTATTAAAAAAAACATTTTTTGTTAAATAGCTAATTATACGGTATTAAAAAAACATTTTTTGCTATTAAAAAAACATTATTGTTTTGATTTTTGACGTTTGTCGCCATAGCAAAGGTAGAGAAGATCAAAATATTTAGTACAAAAAGCGCCATGAAAGACTTAAAGACACGACAATTCTTCACTGGAGTGGTTGTAATATAGTACAGAACAATTTTGTTACCTTGGAAGGGCCTTAGTAGAAAAGTCGTCAAATTATTGATGAGGTGAAATTTTTTCTTTCTTTTTCCATCATTCTAATTGTTCTCATATAATTAACTGCTCCACAGCTTTTTTTAGTTGTAGGTATGGAACAGCTACTAGTTTATGAAATTTCGACGGGAACACATTGATATTGCGTTTCAAATTAGATTGAAATGAAGATATTTTGATATACAAACTAGAACTATGAAAATTAGATGAAATTTTCATATAACCATTGTTCTTTATTGTCTTTCAAACAAAGCCCAGGAATAATGTTTCTAGTTTTCTGTAAGTGGCATATGAAGGCATATCAAGAATAATGTTTCTAGTTTAGGAAGATTGGAACTTTCAATTAAATTTGGGGTAATTTATTCTCATATTAATTTGTGATAAGTTCGTTTTGTAATGGAATATATTAGAATGTATAATATTTTGATTGTATGAAATATTTTGGTTTAGTATAATATATATTTATGATTGAAATGTATATAAAATGAGAATATGAACATGATTATTAATATAAAAAACTTAAAACAAAATACACATTAACCACGGTTTTAACCGTTTTAAAAAGTGGGATACTCTTGTATGCAGGCAAACAAAATGTTTATATGAGTATTTTTTTTTTTTGTCGTAATAATCTTTCTCTCTTTTACTAGCGCAAACATACTAAATACTACAAAATCATGCACACTGAGAATTTGAGAACCAGTTATATTTTGATGTTAGCTAATTTTCACATTAATTACTTGTACAACACTAGAGTAAAAATCACGATTGATATATCCTAATACAAAAAAAAATACAAATGAGTTCATTAGTCTTCGCTTTATTATGTTCATAAATTTCTAAATAAATATTATATATTCCTTATAAATCACATGAAATACCCATTGAAAAATGAGAACGTACAACATGTATGCAAAAATGGCAAGAAACTCGTTGGTAGTTGTAACACTTGTACGCTGCATGATTTTGTAGTATTTAGCATGTGTGATCTAGGGACTTTCAAAAATTAATAATAATTCTAGTAAGTTTATATACATCGCGGATTTCACTTCATTGTTATTGAATTGACTAAAATCATTTTTAACACAAAAAGATGAGGACAAACTCCTATAATGCATTTTCACTTACATACAGCTCTCATGATAATGCAAAAACTATGACTCAGCTATATTTAAGATAGCTCTTGAGTTTATTGTACTCCAATGTATATAGACACATAAGACATGTTACTACAAGAAAATGTATTTATTTTATAAGATATTGGAGAAAATTGATGACGAGTTGTATGGCTGAGAAAGAAAGACTCACCATGGCAGATTTCTTGTCGGCTGATGGACAATCTTCGTATCTTAAGAAAGCCTCTTTTGGTTTTCAAATATCTGAAACAAGAAGTTGGCAATTTAGCAAATTTATTGACCACTGATTTTTTTTAATTCTTTATTTTATCTCTTTTATGTAAGACATGTCATTTCTTAAGATATGGATATTGAAAGCCCTATTCAAATTCATCAAAAAGAAAAAAAATACAGATATAGATAGATAAAACTCAAGTAAAATTAGGCCTACTTTATAAATATCATTAATTTTAAAACTTCAATTTCAATGTCATCATCATATAAATATATAAGAATTTCATATCTGAGCTAATCATATAAAAATAAATTAAGCTTGTACATCCATTAATAAAGGTATTTCTTAAATACTAATTACTACTTTATCAACCCTAATATATAATAGATTTATTTTTCAAATTAAGACATATCTTTGTTTCCATGTGAAGCACAACATTGCCTCTTCTCCCATACAACACACTACTGTGGCTTAGTCTTTTACTCTAAATTTTTTTTATAAATAATAAATATCTTGAAGGATTAAATCAACTATAAAACATTAATGTATTTTACTATTTTATATTCAAAATATATATTTATATACATCCAGAGGCAGACCTTGGGGTAGACCAACCAAGTCAGCACATAAGACTTGCAATTTATGAGACCTCCAATTTGTGTATTTATAGTATATACAGGTATAAATAGTTTTTAAAAGAGAATATTCAATAAATCATAGCCCAGTAGCATGACAAGACTCAGCTCCTTACGTCGCATGAATCAATTTCGTTCCGCCTTTGCATGTCTTCAATTTTAGTGCCTCTAGTTTTATGTTCAGTAATAGACTCAAGACTTGGTCATGTCACGAGACATGGAATTACAGGCTATCTACTTTCTAAATTATAGGTCTAATATGTTCAAATTCGAAAATTGACCAACCAATTACCAATGACATTTTTTTCCTTTAGCCAACCATCAAGTTTCTTTTTTTTTTATTTCCTTGATAATCTAAATTTTCATCTTAATGTCAATACTAAGAAAAACAAAAAAACTGAATTCTATCACTATAAAAAGTGAACAAAAAAGTGCAACAAAAATAAGAAAAAGAATCATAAATCATCTCTATTTCTTATCTTTTCTTCTCTTGAGGTTCTTTTTCTATATGTTATTTTCGTTATTTTTTTAAAAGACTGGATTATTTAAATGTATTTGATTTATTAGCCTCTAAAAATGCAAAATCAATGATTCTTAAATAATTATGAATAGTCATAGTGTTGTGTATCTTTTGTTAACTTATTTGTTATTTTCTCCTTTTGAATATTTTTTTATTTAAGTTGATATAAAAATTATACACGAATGCGTCCAATAAATATCGCTTTGGATCTAAGATAGTACAGGATCGGCTCTGATTATACATTTAAATTTGACACTTAGAAATGAAGTGACAACTACAAAATGAGCAAGACGTTAAGAGGGAGAATTTTTTTTTACCGGGCAACGATAAAACATCCTGAAATCCTGACTCGTCAAAAAAATTATACAAAATTAGTTGCAAAGAAAAGGATGAATATATCAAATATTTCAAGTATTAAATTTAAATATTAATAAATTATAGAGACTAATTAAAATATGTTTTCAAGCAAAATAACGGAAAAAGACTAAAAATAGACAAAGCCCAAAAGATAATGAAAAGCCCAATATAACATTCTCAGCCCGTGATTCTCGTCCCGCCATGCTTTTACCGCCCATGAGCTTTTTCTCCTCTCTTCTTCTCCTCAACAAAATTAAGTGAAATAAAAGAAGATAAACAAAAGAGAAATAACGCATCTCTGTCCGTATATCCAAAATCATGTTTAAGAATAAATTCTCTTTCCTCATCATGTTTGAGAGTCTTGATTCTGTAATGTGTATTTTTATACATATTTTTAGGGTTTTTATCATGAAAAATTCATCAATAAATCACATAAATTGTATGAAAAATATTTAAAATTAATAAAAATTATTTGTGAAACTCTTAATACACCTTTGTGTGATTTTTCAGGTAAAAAGACCGATAAAACGATATTTGGAGCCCTCGGCAAAAAGTCAACTCCAAATGACGGACCGAATTACAAATCATGGGCCAAAAATGGCCGAATTTTCGACAAATCTCCGCGAAAACCCTACACACGATTCTCCAAAATTGTTATAACCCTTATCCGTCGACTATCCAAGCCGAGACCTAAAAAATCCACAAAAAGACAAAAAGTCAAACCCGGAAAATCGCCGAGTTGACCAAAAGTCAACTTTTCCAAAAGGGGCCAAACTGGGTATCAAATCGAAGAGCGCGGTGAAACGAATCCAACGGTACAAACCTTGCGAAAAAAGACCTTCTAGAACTCCCAGAAAATGCGATACAAGATTTGGTCAACCTTGGTCAAAGTCAACCTTTGACCGGGTCAAACCTCTTCCAACCAACCGGAGTGTGACACGTAGCAGATTCGGTTTGAAATCAGCGAATCATGAAGTGACACGTGACACAGTCCGTTGAAAATCAGTAACAAGAAGGACACGTGGCGTGTGTGTATTGGGGGACATCACTGATGAAATCAGTTACGCGTCAGTACGAGATTCGAATTTCAGCCAATCACGTCTCGACACGTGACAAAACGCGTTGTGGAATCCGCGTCCAATCTCTGAACAGTTTGAAACCTCTCTGTTTCTAATCGAACTGCACGCCTCCAGTACCTGTATAACACACGTTCGGCGAAGGATTGGACCGTCTGTTGCGCTGAACCGGAGAAGAAGAGTTCACGCGTTTTCTGGAAAATCAATACGCTGATCAGTACGAGGAAAGGGTAGGCCAGTGGGAGCATGACACGTGGCAAATTCGTTTCAACAGAAATTGAAGGGGAGACACGTGGCAAAATCGTGGCCATTGGATCAGATATCTGATTTTGATCAGTCCAATCCCTGAGTGACACGTGTACAATCCGTTGGAACGGATGAGATAGAGGAGGAAATGCTATATGTACCCAAAATTTGCACCCAAGCTGAATTTGTATAGAAAAGAAAGAAATGGTGTTATTTACCCCCCAAATTGCTACCCAAAACAGAATCGGGATCAAACTAAATTGTTTAATCCCACCATCCTAATTCTAAATATTTTCTAGGATAAAATTCACTATAAAAAGGACCCCATCTTCTCTCTAAAAAAGGGGTCATTCATTCACACAACCATTCAATAATCCATTCTTACATACACCATCTTTCTTTCATCTCTTCCACCATTAATGTCCATAAACTTTAAAAACTCCAATTTTTGAGAATTGAGAGAGATGATAGAATTTTAGAGAAGAAAGAAGTGCTTGAACTAGAAGGTGGAGGTGATAAATCAATCAAGAAGGAGAAAGATCGAGAACGATTCACTTCTTTAGGGTTTGATTTAATTTTTTTTTTCCTTTTTCTATTCTCTTGGTTGGATTTTAATATAATTTATTTTGTGGACATGAGTGAGTAGTTTTAAGGGTAGGGAAAGACTTTTTGTGTAGCTTTGATGATGAAATCTTGAGAAAACTTTGCATTTATTATAGTATTTTTAAGATTAAATCTTGAGTTATTTTTATGAGTTTTAAAGTTAAATTATTTGGAAGGATGATTTGATGTTAAATATTTATAAAGATTCTTAGAGATTTGTTTGAATATATTTGACTTGGAAAAGTTATCCTTATTCAAATAAGGTTTGAATCAATTATAAGAACACTTAAAAATAGAAGTTTTTAATGAATCTAAAGGTTGATGAGTTTATTAATTAATTTTTGGAAAGAAATTAATTAAACCTTGCTTATAAATACTATATGATTAATTTGCTATCATTTGTGATTCGTGATTCTCAAGTTACACAAATTGTCATATTTCCCTACTATTTCTCTTTTATTCCTTTAAAAAGAGAATTGTTTTTAATTTTCTCTCTTGCAATTCTTTCTATTTAGAGCAACAACAACAATCTTTCAAAACACAACACTAAATTCAAGGTGAGAATTGAACGTTAAAATATTTAAGGCCTTGCTTCCTTGTGTTCGACATCCTAAACTCAAATTTCACTTATACACTTTGTTGATGAATTAGGAAACTCATAAATATGTTTGTTAATACGTGATTACAAATAACGACAAGTTTTCCCGTTGTTACAGATTCATATCTGATCGAACAGCAATGGCGTACAATCAATTTGGAATTGCCATTTAAGAGTCCATTCTCGATTCTCCAATCCGTGATTTGATGATCGGTGCAGAATCCAATTTGCTATATTGTTTTCAATTTCCATTTAGTCAATTCGGTATTCTAATTCGTTTTGCACTGATCCTCCGAAAAGGTTTGTCTTTTCATTTTCACTATATTATTTTTTCTACTTGAACAATGGAAAATAAACCGA
Source organism: Juncus inflexus (assembly GCA_024447665.1). Taxonomy (NCBI): domain Eukaryota; kingdom Viridiplantae; phylum Streptophyta; class Magnoliopsida; order Poales; family Juncaceae; genus Juncus; species Juncus inflexus. The sequence goes on along the minus strand of JAJHPC010000016.1, from coordinate 3,205,261 downwards.
GTCCTAATTATTCATGCATACATGATGCAAGGTCTATTTTGCACATAATCCTAAAATTGAAGCTTAATTTTGAGTTAGTTTACCCCAATTTAGCACGCATGCAATTGATTTTGGAAATATTAAGTATTCTTGTTTCATTGTTCTTTTGAAATCTCTTTGGTAATAGTGATGAACATTAACTTTAGGTAAAAAGTTCAAAACTTGACAATGGTGGGGATAATTTGGGTTTCATGGCTGAATTATGGGTTAATTATGTTCTAATATGTCTCTATTTTTTCCCAAGTTTAATTTTGAATTATTTGTTTTCAATTTTTTTTTATTTCTGTCAAACCTTTTTTTATGTAATATTAAAACGTGATTCTATTATTCATATATATTTTTAATGATTTATTTTGAGTTTTTCATAGCTGAATCTGATTCTCACTGGCCAGATCAATTGGGTGCATTTGAATTAAGGAGGCTTCAAAGTCTTCAATATTAGCTTTTGGGCATCAAAGTGATGGACTTTTTGCTAAAAGGCCCTTCATATCAGCTTTTAGGGCAACGAAAAAAATGAGATCTTTGCAAATAGGCCATTCAACAATTCTTTTTCTAAGGTAATTTCATCTACATCATTGTAGTTCAAATATTTTTGATGGAGTTTGTTTGATTCGCCTTGGTTTAATAATAAGAGAGATTCATATTTATATTCTTTCTGAAAACCTGAAATATCAAGTTGAACCGCCAATATATATCATATTTACTGTATCAAATAATAATTATATCAAATATATGCATAAGGGTATGTACAAAGTGCGTGCATGTATAAAGACTTAAAAGAGAGATTAATTAAATTTGTCTCAATTGGTTTTATATAGTATATGCCGTAATTAACACTAAAAGTATTTGAGTTCCCATCTTTCGAAAAAAAAGTATTTGAGTTCCTATCTTGCGAAAAAAAAAGTATTTGAGTTCACTTGAGATGAAAAACTAGTAATTATTGCATGACCAAATTAAATTGGTATATTTTCGTAACTGACAGAAACACATTCAACACATGAGTCTCGCACACTCATAGTTCTGAGCACGTAAAAGTTGAAAGTTAAGTCACATTAAAAATATTTACATATTACTCATAGTCAATAAAAGGAAATGGATTTGTTTCAATTTGCCTTACCAGTCAGTGCATATTTCTGAATGTTGGAATTTTGGATTGATTTATTGAATGGAGAGAATAGATGAGAGGTTTGATTGGGAGATTCTTATCAATTCAAGGAAAATTGAGTTGCTTTTTTGTTTTTAAAAGAAAACGAAAGAAAGAGACAAAAGTTGGTTTTTCTTAATTTCCCTTTTTTTTGTTACAAAATGAGAATAATGGGGTTGGTTACACACCCCTCAATCTCACATTTCATTTGTAGTTATTTTATGGCACTCTTTCATGGCACCCCAAATTACACTCATTCATTTACATTCATACAAAATAAAATACAAACTAATTTAAATTAATTTATTAATTTATAAAAGTATTAATTTTAATACTGAAACTATATATATGAATAGTTTTTTGGGATATTGGTGGAAACTTATGATTATACTAGTATTGTGCTAGAAAGCAAAAAGTCCAAACTTAATTGTATTGTAAGTTAGTTTCTTTTTAGGAGTTTTATTTTGCATATAAAAATTCCAGGGTGTGCTTATTCATCTAGTAAGTTAAGACAAATAAATACATTGTGTTTAACCTATAAACTTTAGGGCACTTATTTCGGTTGCTCTTAGTGATTGTGTAAGCTATAAGGTTTGAAGACAAAAGAACAAACATATAAATGATATCAAATGTTTGTTAAGAAAACTTGGGCAAATTATTTTAGATTAATTATTTATTATTTATTTCTTTGTTTTGAATAAAATTTTGATTATTCCATTTTTTCCCTTAATGTTGTTGATATTTTGCATGAGTTTGTTTTTCTTGTTTCTTGACCGAATTTTTTTTTCGGCTGCAATTAATTCCATCTGGCTATATACTGATGAAACATGGAAATGGACTAACATTATTGTTTGAATTAAACAAGTATTGTTTTTATGTCTATTGATTGGTAGAGAAGTCTTCGATATTTTGAATTTAAACACGCGGACTTTGGAAATTTTCGATGTTCATTGAATATGGTATATCAAAAAGTGGTGAAAACGTAAAGATGTCATTTATGAATTGAGTTTGCACTATCAGGGTTTTTGAGCGAAGGCTATTTCTTTTGAGTAACTAGTCAATAACTAAAAGTATATGGAAGAGTGTGTGTTTTAAAGTTGTGTAATTGAAGTCATGATTTAAATTACATTATTATTTTTGTTCTACCTCACATCTGGTATATATATGTTGCTCTTATAGAGGATTTTTTTTAGAGCAGAAGAATAAAGCAGTGATTTTTCTTAAATATTCAAAAAAAAAAATTGTGTGAATGGAATGTTAAGCGACAATTGTGGTGACGCAATTGGCTAGTGCATATGACTCAAAATTCTAAGGTCGAGAGTTCAAACCTCCCACGGCACATAACCGAACTATGATGGTATTGTGTGTGCATGTGATAGCTAGAATGAGGTCTGCCTCAAACATCTGCTCTTCGGATGAACAAAGCACTTCTGAGTTCTGCCTTCCGTTTTTGACAAATTCGTTATGTGATTGCTAATATGTCCATTTTAAACTAAATTGCTAATATGTCCATTTTTAAACTAAACTACAATTACATGGACTAAAAATCTCATTGACACAATATACAGCTTATCAGAACTCTCGGCCTTATCTATTGACGATTAGCTAGGATAAAAGGCAATAAAACCAAGACTAATTTAAAAAAAAATCATTTGCATTGCTATTGTTCTTGATCTAATTGGTATTGTTGGAGAGATTTATAGAGACATGATCATGAATAGAGTTTGTAGATTAAGACATCTTAAAAATAAATAAATAGATTAAGACATCTTAATATTATGAAGTTTTCTATATTACATATAATTGATCTTCTTTTTACTATAGACATATAATCCAACCATAGAATTAACTATCTAGATGCCTACTACAGGCTTTGCTAGCACAAAGGAAAAAAAAAGAATTAACTATCCAGTATTTTAAATTCCAAAATATTTGCCATGAATAAAAACTATGATTCCGCTTAATATACTTAATTAGAGCATTCTAACTTTAATTAGAGAAATTTGTGATGTCTAATTTGACATTAATTCTAGTGTTAGATTTTATGTCGGTGGCATTATAGTTTTACTTGCTGGCAATTTCTGTCGAAAACAGACATTATAGTGCTAATGCAGAATAGAAGCCAAAAAGTTGTATGTTAATAATCATGATACGTTCTATTATATGGGACAAAAGAAATGCCATGCATATTTTTCATTTTATTATAAAAAAAAAAGAATATCACTATTACTTTTAACAAAATTTCATATATAAATAAGCAAAATAAACAACACAAACAAACTGAACTGATATCTTATCCGACCTGTCACAGAAAATCCAGAAATTTCAGCTTGCTTCCCATTTCTCACCATTACTACCAACACGACATCATGTGAATTGTGATGCACCCGATCTACCGTGGACCACAATGTCAGAGACACGGTTTACCAAATTCCAGGTCTATCTCGTTCCTTCTTAATTCATCGAACGGTCTACTAATTCATTTTCTCCAATCTCCCGCTCTGCAATCTCCTCTCTTGATCGATCGATTGATCTTGCTTGCGATTTGATCAGAAGACATAAATGGAGGGCTAGGCGGCTGTTTGACCTTAATTCGTGGAACCGTCCGAATAGCCAGTCGGCTGTTTGATGATTGGATTCTCGTTTAGAAAGTTTGATTCTCCCACCTTAAGGTAACTAGATGTCTTATGTCCATTAGAATGTCTGATTCTGTTTCAACTTTTGGGAAATCGAACTGATTGATTTTGCACAATTTGATTTATTTCTTTTAAGATTTTATTCTTTTTTTTTTTTAATCGATTAAGATTTTATTCTTGCCTTTGGATTTTGAGTCTTTTGCAGATTTCTATTCCAATGTTTCTGTTTAATTCGTTTCTTGATTTCTGTTAAGTCATAATGTGCTGGAAATTTGTGAATTGCATATCCATTTTGCTATACTTTTTAATTTCACTATATTAATTTCGTCAAATTGAACAATAAAATAAATCGAGTCCTAATTTTTCAAGGGTAATTACATGATTCCGGTCTATTGTGCATATAACCCTAAAAGTGAACCTTAATGATGGTTTAATTTGCCCCAATTTGGCACACATGCATTTCACACTAGTGTGCGGCATAATTAATTAGGGTTTCTGCATTTTTAATCTTGTTTCAAAGTTTAATTTTGGATTACTTGTTTTCATTTTATTTAATTCTATGAACCTTTTCGTATTTATTTATCGAAATATGATTGTATTTTTCTTTTACTAATGACTTATTTTATGGTTTTCCTAGTTGAATCTGATTCTCATTTAAGGAGGCTTCAATATTAGCTTTTGGGCATCATAGTAATGAAATTTTTGCTAATAGGCCCTTCAAATCAGCTTTAGAGAAACAATCACACCATGAGAGTTTTGCAAACAGGTCCTTGTAATTTCATCTACACCATTGTAATTTAAAAATTCTTGATGAGTTTGTTCGATTCCCCTTCATTTATTTATGAGAATGAGTTTTATATTTATATTCTTTATAGAATCTGAAATTAATAATTCGTCCTTGTAAAACTGCAAAGGTCATATTTACTCCCTCAAACATTAATTATATGAAACATATATATGTGTGTATGCAATGTATAAATTGAGATCAATTAAATCTTCCCCAGTTGGTAAAATATAGCATTAAAAGTATTTGAACTCATGACTTGAGACGAAAAAATTCGTAATTAATGTCGTCAGCATACTAAATTGAAATATTCCATAACTAACATAAACACATTCAGCATGACCTTAATTGCATACTCATAGTGTAAGAATACCTATAGTTAAGTCACACATAAATTGTTGAATACATTCGGTCAATAAAATGAAATTGTTTAGTTTCTATTTACCTTGATATGTTAGTGCATATTTTTTTCATGGGTTTCATGGGTAACCAAGAGTCCTTTTGATATTGGTGGAAACTAAAAGTGAAAGTAATAATGTGATGATAAAGAAAAACTTGGAACTTAATTTTGTGGTAAGTTTACTTACAAATTTCATATTTTACTTCAAATTTCAGAATTCTAGCTTCGTAAGCACCAAGGTAAGACATATAATTTCCTGCTAACTCATTAGAGTATGTACTCTAAAATTTTTATTTTGCTTAATCAAACATATGGCTATGTTGTTTATAAAATAATACTTAATTAAGTCGTGATATTGTTTTTAATCTAGAAAATCCGAGCAGGAACAAAGATACCAAATTAAGTCATGATATTGTTTCAACTTTCTCATAGTTTTTTTATTGATAACAGGATTGGTGCGAGATGTTCGACAACATAGTTATTTATAATTATCATCCAACTTAATAACACACTATGTGGTGTTTATTAGAGTGGGTGAATGCAAGAACTCCTTTTTGTTACAGAGAATAGAATATATATTATCTGCGCGTTAGAAAAATCACATATTATATAGTAATTTAATAAGACAAATCTAGTGTAAGTATAAGATTTGTTATAAAAGGATAGAAGCGCTTATGAAAAATTGTTTCTATCATTTACAACATTTTGATTATTTAGATTGAGATTGAGACAAACGAGTTATTTTATTGAATGTATATTTTTGCTTTCTTTTTTTTGAATAAAAATTAGATTATTTCATCAATTGTCTTTCTTCTTCTGGTGATGTCTTGCATGAATTTGTTTCTTTTTGGACATCTAACATTTAGTTTGTTAATTAAGAAAATATTATTATTGTACAAATTCATGAAATTAAACTTTACGAGATGATCAGGCCCACCTATATGTATGGTGGGTAGGTGCAATATCCTCCACAAATTATTGGAAAATATTCTAAAAAATTATTAACAAGCAAATTATTGGAAAATCTTCAACAAAAATAAGCAAATTATTAACAAGTAAATTATTGGAAAATCTTTGCTATATCCCGAACTTTTATAAAGGATATTTAGGTAAAATTGAAATTTTGTAGTACCTATATGTAAAATTTTGAATACTCTAAAAGTTAGGGTCTAAATTACAGATATTAAAAATTAATTTTTGTTAAAATAATAAATTTAATATTTAATTAATTAATTGTATGTAGTTATTTGTGAAAGAATATGTGTAGTTTATATGAAAAATTGTGTATGTGTCAAAAATTATGTATATATGTCAAAAATTGTGTAGTTATTAGGATGTATATAATAAAATAAATAAATAAAATAAAAATATTATAAAATGAATGGATGCAAGTAGGAGATATATATAACTATTCTCATCCCTCATTCTCTCTCCTCTCACTCTCTTTGTTGTTTCGTCTTTTCTTCTCTCTCTTTCGTTTCTCTCTATAGAAACAAAACACAAAGTTTTAATTTGATCTTCGAACTCTCTCCCTCTCTAATCCCTCCAATCAAACCAATAAAGGATCCAAATTTCCACAAGAAGTTAGAGTATTTCAATAGATAAGTAAAACTCACAAATATCATAAGGGTTGGTTCAATTATATCGCATTCATTTCAAGTAAGGGATTTTCTTTCTCTTGCGTTTACGCTTTTAATATGACTTTTTTTTATAATTTATTATATGTTATGGTAACCGGGGTGTAACAATCTTCTACAAAATTAAGCAAATTATTAACAAGCAAATTATTGGAAAAATCTTCTACAAAAATAACAAATTCCGTAACATAAAAGAGATAAAGAAACAAGTAAAAGCAAATTCCCAATATAACACAAGCAACAATATTCTCAAAAAAGAGCACACAAAGCAAAAGGTCTCAATTGTCTGCACATTGGTCGAACAAAAGATTATGCATTTGAAATCTATTTTTTAGACAATCCACGATAAATGGGTTGCTAGATTTGCTAAATGGATTTGTCATGACTCAAACTTACATCTCTTCTAAAATCAGTGGGGTGTCTTAGCGCTTGAGCTGACAAGTTTTGGCTCATTTGAAATATATCGGTGACAAGAACATTGTGACTTCTCCACTTAAAAAAATAAAAACAAAAGATCAAGAGCTACATCAATACACACACATCAAAAAGTCAAAAGTGAAAATACCAAGTCAAGTCATAGTAGAGACACACATGCTAGTCGTCCCCTCAAAGGAGTTGGGTGCTAAGGTGCAGTAGTTAAATGGCTGGTAAATATTGAGGTATCATCTACACCAATAGTTATGATTAATTTTAACTTCAGTGAGAAGGCAATCTTCAATTTTGTATTTATCTTGTTTTGACGTTAATTTTAACTTCAATGCGAAGGCTATGATTCGTTAATTTGGTTATTCATGTATAATTAGGCAGATATAATAATTTGATTTATATCTCGAGGAGAAACAACTTATCAACCTTATATTCGAGAAGATCGTCGAGTTGAAGTTGGAGCTCGAGAGGTAGCATATGTTAGCAATTTGATCATTAAAAAGAACAAAGAAAGACAAAGGCAAGTTAATTCAGTCACTAATAAACAAAGGCAAGTATAAATGAGTTATTTTATAACTAACATCAGTAGCAGAGCTTTATAGAGACCGGAGGGGGTCATGACGCCCTAAGATTTTTACACAGTTGTGTTTTAGTGAATTTTTTTTGAAATACATATATTTCTGTATATTTGGTACTCCCAAAAATTTGTGCAGTGTTAATCAGTAGAGAGAAATTTTTTTGGCCCTTTGAAATTTTCAGTCAAGCTCCGCCACTTACTAACATTGATTTTAGACATAGCTGTGACTGTTATTTTTACTAATGTAAAAAGCTTATGATTTGGGCCTATTTTGACACGTGGCACTTAGAGAATTGATAACTATCGCCCAATTTGCACCCAATAGATTCTCCATATGTATTCTCATTTGATAAGCATCTCCATTTTGAACCCAACAAATATATTTATCTTTTATAGAATTTAAGGATTCCCAATTTGAACTAAATATTGATTCTCTCTACCAATAATTATTTTCATTTTTATAGAAATATTTTAATTTATTAAGTTAGAATAAAGAGTAATAATATTATAAAATGTTATTAATTACGGAATTATCTTTTTATTTATAAAGTTTGAAAAGAGTTCCTTTTGTGACATGTATTTATTTTGCGTTGTAGCCATTTATCAATCGACAAAGAAATATTTTAATTTATTAAGTTAGAATAAAGAGTAATAATATTATAAAATATTATTAATTACGGAATTATCTTTTTATTTATAAAGTTTGAAAAGAGTTCCTTTTGTGACAGGTATTTATTTTGCGTTGTAGCCATTTATCAATCGACAAAGAAATATTTTAATTTATTAAGTTAGAATAAAGAGTAATAATATTATAAAATGTTATTAATTACGGAATTATCTTTTTATTTATAAAGTTTGAAAATAGTTCCTTTTGTGACATGTATTTATTTTGCGTTGTAACCATTTATCAATCGACATTGCGTCGCGGTTCATATTCAACCCATTAAACCAAGTTTGTTTATTTATGATTCGTAGTGGCATTTCAATTATTGGTTTGATGTATTGAGTTATCAAAAAATTATAATAATTCATATAACTAATTATACATGTTATTAATCAAAAAGATAAATATCAAATTTCTCAAAAAAAATATTAGAAGTATTCGTGTCACATATATGTATGTATATATGTTTAAGATATGATTTTGTTTACACCAAAATAAATATCTCGCTTTTAGTTATATAAATTAAAACCATTATGCATTTATCAGTTAACTGTTGTGTGGTTAGTCATATTGTCACGACCCAAAATAATCATGCACAACACATATAGATATACATATAAAGCAATAGCAGAGTCAAAACAATACGAACCAGCTCTCACCACGTAAAACTAAAAATAATATCTACAAACTAAAAATACAACTAAAAACTACTAGATAAAAATATACACTAGTGCTGGCGCTCTCTGCTACGCTCTCAAAAGAATCTACGTATGCCACTACCTACTATCTCAAGCGCTACCTGGAAATATTGGCTGAGCGTCAGAAAAGTCAGATAATAAAATATTATCCACTACTACAGCTACTACCCTACTGGAATGATAAATACTACACATCTACGAAACACTGCCACCACTTATAAGAACTACCACTTGCTACAAAAATTACTACTTTTATAATATTATAAGTGGTACTACTGAAAATATACATCTAAGTATATTTAAAAACTACGATAAGGTTGGCAACCACACGGGACCTAACCACAGACTGTAATCTCGAATCTACTTGAGATAAATCAGTCCGCTGCACTCTCAACTACACGAGAGTGGTGTCTCCGACTTTGCCACAGTGGAAACACGCCCCCTCTAACTACCTGAGGAGACCGTGCTGTCACGTCTAACAGTTTGCAAATTTCGAGAGCGACCCACAAATTGCTCTCTGGTACCAGGCCTACCAAAATCGTCCGTACATGTGTCTTCCTCATCCACGTGTATAAAAAATAATATTTTTCTACCACTACCATTTATACCACAAGATTTACTACTTACTACATATTCTACTGAAATTAACTTCATTTATATAATTTAGTGAAAATAAAATAAATAGAATTAATAAATAATTAAAATAATTAACTAAATAAGTAATAGAACCTTTTATATACTACCATTGAAAGCGCCTCGGAATATATTTTGTAATGACTAGAAGAACACTGAAAACGAATACTAAATGAAGAAGTTATGAATATTTTACTGAATTCAATTCTACTGATCAAACACATCAGTCAACACTGATGTAATTCTATTGATAGTAACTACAACTACCTACTGAATAAAATAAAATAAAAAAAATTAAATACTCAAATACTCAGCCATGTTTTTATCTTGGCCTAAAAGCTTATTAATCCAACTATTAATTAATTAGATCATTATAAGTAAAAGACCTAATCCATTTTAATTAATTACTACATGGCCCAACTCCAAATAAATACCCAATTCAAATTTAGTTATTATTCTCAGCCCAAACTCGGAATATAATTCAACCCACTATTAATTAAAATCCAGCCTATTAAACTCGACCCAATCCATATTTTATTTAAAGCTTATTGGATATTTATTCAATGAATTTAAACCTAAATAAGAGCCCGACCCGTTTAAACCCATACCCGACCCGATAAGGCAAGCACCTTAATTCTCTTTCTTCCTTTCTTCCTCTTTCGCCTCTCTCTGTTTCCCTTCTTCTCTAAACCGAGCTCCAATGGAGCTTCTCTCCTTTTCTAATAGTATGATCAATAGATGGCCGGAATGCCACCAATCAGATGCCCGAACCACCCCCAGTTCATATCTCTACTCAAAAAAATCTCATTCGCCTTCTCCCTACTCAATTTTCATTCATCCTCAAAAGCTAGGGTTTTCATTATTAAGAATTATACTCGATTTTAATGGTAGTAATCGACATAATACCAATATTTGATACAAATTCAAACATATACCTCAAAAAGCTCAAGCTTTACGACTAGTGCGATTCTTGGTTCTCCGATGCACAAGCTCCGGTGAAGACGGATGACGACCCAAGCTCCGTTTGATTCGCGTCTTCTCTTCCAGTTCAAGCCTTCTCTCTACTCGCCCTATCTCTCCCTATTGAGTAAAGGGTTTTATTTCTATTTTTCTTTTGTGGTTTTACTTCGAGAGAAAGAGAGACATAGATATAAAAGAGTAAGTTTCATTTCATTTTATATATTAAAATCCACCGTTTAAGAAATCTTGATATAATTTTATCATGTGAAAAGGGTCATTCAATAAGCAACAAGCAACAAGCAGGTCTTTGACCTTCATTTCCTTTGTTTCTCTCTTTTATTTTTATTTTTATAAACAGTTATAAAACATATTCACCAATAATTGTGGTCTTAAAATTCCGAAAACTTGATGATAGTTGTAATTTTGACAGGTTGCACCCAATAGATTCTCCATATGTATTCTCATTTGATAAGCATCTCCATTTTGAACCCAACAAATATATTTATCTTTTATAGAATTTAAGGATTCCCAATTTGAACTCAATATTGATTCTCTCTACCAATAATTATTTTTATTTTTATTGAAATATTTTAATTTATTAAGTTATAATAAGGAGTAATAATATTATAAAATATTATTAATTACGGAATTATCTTCTTATATATAAAGTTTGAAAAGAGTTCTTTTTGTGACATGTGCCTATTTTGCGTTGTAGTCATGTATCAATCGACATTGCGTTGCGAGTCATACTCAACCCGTTATGCCAAGTTTGTTTATTTATGATTCTTAGTGGCATTTCAATTATTGGTTTGATGTATTGAGTTATCATAAAATTATAATAATTTATATAACTAATTATACATGTTATTAATCAAAAAGATAAATATCAAATTTCTCAAAAAAAATATTAGAAGTATTAATGTCATGCACATATATGTATGTATATATGTTTAAGATCCGATTTTATTTACAATCAAAATAAATATCGATATAATTTAAAATAATTATGCATTTACTCAATTAACTATTACGTGGTTAGTCATATTCACTAATAATTATGGTCTTAAAATTCTGAAAATTATTAGCAATAATTTGATGATCATATTTTAGTAATAATATGAGTTGTTATAAACAATACAAATTAAATTATAATTGATATATCCTAATTAAATAATTTATATTCACAACAATGATCCATGTTATATTTGAAAAGATGCTAAAATATCATTTATACCCTATAAAATGGGAAATCTAAATAAATTATTTTTTTCATGTCTTCTCGACAAATATTAAGTATTGCACTAAAAAAAGAGCAAAAATATTGACAACATTTTCCGTTAAAGGAGTGTATAATCTAGAAATACCATATATACACTTTAAATTTTAACTTATAGTACATGGCAAAAGAGCCTTATTAAATTACATTTGTAAAAGATTGCAAAATCTGAAATTATTAGTTGCCCAACAAATTTCATGTGTTATCACCCCATTGTTATTTGTATGATTTTTTAGGATTTAAATCACGAGTGATAAAATATTATTTTTCACATTCAATGCAAAAATGTTAAAAATAGCATAATTGTGATAGAAAAGAAAAATAACATGAATATAGTAACATTCATATTTGAATATATTTTAAATTAGAAACATGCATTAACCAAGATAATCATAATAGTAAATATCAAGTAAATCTGCCGTGTTTCAATATTTTAAAAAAATTAGCTACAAAATTGAAAATTATGCTGCTAAATTATGAAATATATGAACATTATTTTTACCATTTTCGATAAAACTGTTAGGTCCAAAGTGGAGCGAGGCATTCACTCGTCATCACAAATTCATAACAATTTCATATGTAAGCTAACTAAACAAAGATAGAATTAAACTTATACGACACATCAATATTTGCAAACAAGACATAACTTAGTGGGTTAAAGTATTTACGTGTGTAGCAAGAGGTCATGTGTTTAATTCTTAGCAAACGCAGTCATATAACATATATTTAGCAAAGTTTCTCAACCCAATGGGTTGAACATCAAAAAGTAAAAAATCATGTAGAGTATAGACCTTACATTTCATTTATTTTCTGGAAGAGACCATTTTATGCATATAGGTGGCTTTCGGCAAGGTGGAATAAGAATGGAAGAGTGGAAGAAGTGGGTTATTCCTGCCGAACAAGAGTGGAAGAAAATAGAATAAATAGATGTAAGAGTGGAATTTCCTTCTTCCATAGGGGTTGAAAGATCTTTCTTCTATCTTGAGATGACATGGCACTAGTAATTAATGCTACGTCTCTCTCTCTTATTTCTTTTCAAACATGTTTTTGTAGAAAAATAAAGATGAAAAAAATCATCAATTCTCAATAATAATTTCATTAAATCATATATTTAAAATGTCAAGATAATTATGTTCATTTTTCTCTATCTAAAAAGATTCATCTACCATATCTTTTTTTCGTTATTCATTTTTTCCATCTTTTTTGTCATGCATAAATGATTTAGTAAATCAAACAAATTATTTCTATCTTATTTATTTAAAAAACTTTTTTTATTTTCTTTTAGGTTGAATAATAATAATAAAATAATAAATTAAAAAAAAGTCTGATTATAATAAGGGCATTATAGTAATTAGATATTATTTATATATTTTAAGTCAACTTGTTACTTTATGGATGTTAGCGAACGATATTGGAATAAAATGGAATAATCACTCTTCCACTCTTCCGTGCTTCCACTATTCCACCTTTCACCGAACAAGCACATAATGCAAACCAAAGATGCATTCATACTATAAAGTGAGAAATATAATTCTCTTAATAGAATATAGATCATCAGTGGCACATGTATGACTTTTATCTTATTATTTTATAATAGAAGACTTTTAAAATAATAAGAAGAAAATGACAACGTTGTGCAGTTGGCTCTGTTCTTTGGATGAAAAAAGCACTTGTGATCAGTTCTTCTGCTTTCTGTTTTTGACAAATCCGATGATGTGATATCAACATAGTTGTTTTTTCGACACAAACAATCGATGAGTTGTTAAGACTTGCTAGATGCGTTAGCTGCGACTGCGACTTGAACTTGAGTATTTTCTAAATTGTTGGGGTACCTTACCATAATACCGTTTGAACTTAGTTTATATTATTCTATCCAGATCTTATGAACTAAAAATCTCAGTTACACAATACAAAACTTAGAACTCTCGGCCTTAGCAATTGGCAATCCATAAAAGAATAATAGCTCATAAAAGGCAACAAAACCAAGACTACTTTAAAATTTTATTTTCATTGCTATGGTTCTTGATCTTGGTATTTGTTGGAGAGATTTACAAAGGCATGCTTATGAATTGAGTTTGCAGATTAAGACATGTAATAACATGAATTTTTTTTTTTTAAGGAAACATGATTATCTTTTTATAAGCTATTGCTTTTGAGAATTAATTTTTTTTAATATTAGATAATGCCTCTTTTCCTTTAATTAGCTATATAGTATTTTAAATTCCATAACATCTGCCATAATTAAAAACTATGATTTAGCTTAGGATGTCTAATTTTAGAAACTTATTCTTAATCAGAGAAATTTGCTATGTCGAATTTGGCACTGGTCTCTAATGTTAGATTTTACTAGATGCAAGCACGTGCCTTGCACGTGTTTATCACGTCATGCATAATCAAACAATTATCAAAAGTAATAACATGGACTCAACATTTGAGTGGCCGTGATGGCAAACTTGCATGAAAGAAAGGTTGCAGTGGTAAATCATTTTTTTTGGACTCAACATTTGAGTGGCCGTGATGGCAAACTTGCATGAAAGAAAGGTTGCAGTAGTCCTCATCTTTTTTTAAGCCAAGATAATCTCTCTATCTGCGATGTTCATCATGAAATGCGGTCGTTTTCCTAAGAATCTCGTCCATGTTTATTACTCAACTCTTGATCATTGTTCTTGATCATTGAGAAAAAATAGTTCAAATAAATGGAATTAGATGACCTGCTGTATGATTTAATCGGTATGATATTTTGAAGATCAGGACTATTGTAGCATATTTATGTACCATTATTTCATGAAGTAATGTCCTACATAGGACAAATCACAAATTCATTATAAAAACCATAATTAATTTATAAATTGATAATCAATTGTACAGCTCAAAAGGAATAATCCCAATAAACATCATACAACCATATTAATTAAATCCATCACTTCATAACCCTAATTAGCATCCTACTCATAAGTCATAAATCCTCTATTGTGATCTTAATATCATCATTAGGATACTGAACATAACTACAATAATAGAAACTTAAAAAATGTCAGACCTATTTGGCGTTTATGTTTGTCTCCGAAATCTTTTCGCTATTGATCTTGAATCTTTCAAAAAA
>JAJHPC010000016.1:3157784-3185284 GCA_024447665.1 Juncus inflexus | reverse complement strand
TAAAATAGTCAATATTTGATAATTATTAATGGCCTTAATATGCTCCGTTAGCCAGGGACCAATGGTGCACATTTTTACAAAGTACATGGACTAAAAAAGCTAAATCAAGAGCACATAGACTAAACTGTCAACCCATTAAAGTACAGAGACTAACGGTGTATTTATTCCTTTTTTTATTTTATAGGGAAGACTCATATATCCACATCTATATTCAAAAAAATTATTTTTTTGTCAAGTTTTGAACCTACAATATTTGGATTGGTGGCCTAGTGTTTAACTACTCCTACTAGAGGAGATTTGGCAAATTCAAGTACTTTTTTTGTAAACATGAATACATAGGAGTTATTAATGGATTGAAGTATGGAATAGTACTGTATATTGAAATCCTTATCAGCCAAAATGAGAGCTGAGAGAGACAAGAAAAAAAGGATGAATTTATTCTTTATTTTATGTACCTTATTTATTGTTGTATCAATTTAGCTCTAGGATTAGTTTGGAAGTAGTTAGTTTATTTAATCTGCCTTGTATGTATGATATGCTCGGTGTTTTGGTATTTTCCTTGTGCAACTTAATTTTGCTTGATCATGCAAAGGACCCTATAGGATCGAGTACTTTAGCAATTTATATGTTTATTTCCTTTCAGAGATGATTAATCGGATCCATTTAAGAATGTTTCAAAATCAGCTTTTGGGCAACAAAGCAGTGTAATTAAATAATTCTGTTTTGTTTAATTCTATTTTGCAGACTTCAGCTTTATTTTAAACACTGTTGTACGAGTCCATACCGATCCTTTTGGAGCAATGCCAGCCCAAGATTTGTCCTTTTTGGTTTTTTATAATTTTAATTAATTATCTTTTTATAAGAATAAGGACGACTTATCTGCTTTTACTTTAATTTATCATAGTATATATGATATTGCAGTTGGGCACAAATAAAACTTCAAATTTGAAAACAGAGTTCATTTTTTATCTTTTGTAGTTTATGAGTCCTGACTTGCCTAAGTGAATTGTCTCTCACCATCCCTCTCTGAATCCTCTTAAAAAGGTGCACTAATAGATTTATGAAACCCTAATTAGACCTTTGATTACTACAGGCCATTAGGATTTATGAAACCCTAAAGTTTGAGTAAAAATATTGGTTGAATAGTTCAGTTTCATTCGTTTGTTATTTCTACTTTGAAGTTACTAAATGAGGCTATTTGAGAGATGCTAAAGTATCAAGATATGACCAAATATGTCACTGAAAAAAGAATAAAAATTAATTAAACCTTTCTTAAAAACCTAAAATATCAAATTAACTCATCAAAACTATAAATGCCATTTTACTCTCTAACTGTTAAAAATATGTCTTTTTTATCAACAATGTTAATAATTTGAAATGGTTTAATATATGTAAGAGAGTAATTAATTAAATTGGCAAATTAATTGGTTTACCCTCTCACTGGTAGTATTCTATCAATTTAGTGAATTTAGTATTCTACCTAACTCACTTATTTTCAACCCGAATAGCTCGCATATATCATATTCCATTTTCACTTGCCAAATCAATTTTGATTTTTTAATAATTAAAAATCAAATAAACAGCTCGCATGAAACCTAGCAATTAAATTAATATAGATTAGAAGTATTTGAAAATTTTGAAATTGTTGTAGAAACAAGTTGAATACTTTTTTAATAAATAAAAACACATTCAACATGATCATAATTGCATACTCACAATGTGAATACTTATAGTTAAATCACACGAAAAATGTTGAGTACATTCAGTCCATAAAAGGAAATCATTTAGGTTTTGTTTACCTATATCTGGTAATGTGTATCTTGTCATGTGTACCAAAGAGTATTTTGGATATTGGTCGAAACTAAAAGTTAAACTAATAATGTGCTGGCGAATATAAACTTGGAACTCGGTATTGTGGTAAGTTTATGTTTTATGTCAAAATCCATATTTTGGTTACAAAATTTTAGAATTCTAGCTTTGGAAGCATCCAATAAGTAAAACCATAAATATTCTTGCCAAAAAACTAACCTCGTCATATTCGAAGCATAGAACAAGGGTTTGCAAACAAGGTAAATTGAAAGAAATCTGATCCAATGCATATGTTGCATCACTATCATCAAACCCCAATCTCAAGTACTTTACGCTCGGAATCGGTTCTATATCCTCTTCAAAATCAATGTTATAAATATCCTAACTTTCAAGTTTAGGAGCAAAAACGATCTCGATTTCCCCGGTAAAATATTCAATACATTTTATCTCCTTTAGGTGCGAAAATGGTGCATCCATTCTCATTACACCATCCAACGCACATTGGATGAGAGATAAAACTTCCAATTTCAAGCAACCATTGATCAGTAAATGAAACCTCTCTTCTATTAATTCTTGGAATTCTTTCCTGTCCTCTGCATAACCTTGTATCTCATAAAATACAACATCAGTTAAGTTTAACTTTTTGAGGGACCTAAATGCAAGATATCCAGGATGAGGCAGCAAAGCACAACCAGAAAGATGCAAAATTTGTAGAGAACCTTTTATGTTAGAGTTGGCGTTTGGAACCACTAAATTTTGTATGGTTCTTGTAAACTGAGCCCTTTTCTCATCATGGTGAGAATTAGGGTTTTCTAGAGTTAGATTGAAGTGAGTGAGGGTATGATAGAGATTTTTCCATCTTTTCGAGAGTATGCTCGTCGAAATGGCAGATTTTGAATCTAATAAGCTTAAAATCTTAATCAATATATCATCCGGAAGATTGCTGATGGAGTCTTTATCATCTTTATTTACTGAGATGTGCTACATAATAATAAAACATTAGTAAATTGAAAGAAGTCATTAGTAGTAAAGAGTAAAGGCTATGGCCATATAGAAATCTGTTTGAATCAATGTGTACCTTTCTTGCATTCTTGCGTCTCCTAGAGTTGACACGTAATGGAATGGGAGTACCATCCAAAAATTCCTGAAAATTGGAATTAAGACACAAATTCGTTCAGTTACTGATTTCTCTACGCAAAATAATAATTTCATCTCAAGAACAAAGATAAACAATTCTCAAATTGCTCTATTTTTAAGGATCAAAAGGTCAATCGTTGATGGCTTTACAACATAAGAACAAATAATTGCAGAATCAAACTCACACACACGCACAAGAGAGAGATACAGAAAGATACCTCTCTGGCAATAGACATGATGAATCTGACGCAATAGGAAGAAGAAAACCAACAAGAATTACTGAACCTGATCTCGCTCCTTTCAATTCTAGGGTTTTGGGTGTGACTGTAAATTGTACTAAAATTACTGAGCCTGACTTGCTCCTTCTTTGATTTTGGAGTGACTGTAAATTGCCCGAAATTTGATTTCTTTCTCTGTCTCTCAAATCGGATTTCAATTGAAAAATTCGCCCGACTCAAAGCATTCAGACCCAACCCGTTTATTAATGGAAATTCCTTTATTTATTTTTGAGAAAGATTAACTTATACAATTATACAGATAAAAAACAAATACTACTACTGCTGTAATTTGAAACTTAACATAGATTGGTTAATTTCGCAAGGTGAGAACCAGATTGTTAATTGTCTTAATTAACTAAAGACTATGAGTTATAGAGGATCCATTTGCAAGATCTTCATCTCTAGCAAACAACGTTTGTATATTGGTTCATTGGTTAAACAACGCACTTGGTATAGATACAAACATACTGAATATATTTGATTAACGAAATCTACAAACAATTACCCAACAAAAACAAAAAGCTAAAAAAAGAAATGAAAGAAACCCAAAATAAACAAAAATATATCTTCCCATGTCAGAGAGAGATGTGGAAGAATAGGAAAAAATATATAGTTCAAAGTATATTCAATTTCCATAATGACTAACCTTCATAACAACAACAACAAAAAAAAACCTAAGTTCATCCAAGTTCAACAAATATTCAAAGTCCATCCAGGTTTAACATAAATTCAACTTCCATAAAGTCCAAACTTCATAACAAAAACAAAAATAAATTTGAACTGATCGTAGTTTAAGATATATTCAACTAGCATAACCTCTAAAGTTCATAGCAAAAACAAAAAAACTTAAAGTTGATCCAAGTAATATATTCAACTAGCGTAACCTCTAAATTTCGTAACAAAACCAAATTACTCAAAAATTGAACTAAACTGTATCGCATCAAGCTGTTCATAATAACCCTCATCATTGCATAAGACGGTTTCTTCTAAGGCTGTGGCACGCTCTATTACAAACCGAACTAGATTCTTCATCATTGGACCTTTGTCAAATCCTATCACCTTAAACTCTTTTAAATTCTTGTGTTGAAAATTGAAAGGCTCAGGCTCCTCACCAACCTCCTCCGATGATTCTCGAAATTTATCCTTTTCAATCTACAATTGAGAGAAATCTCATAAGCTTATATTATGAAAAATAAAGTACACTAAAATAAAATCTCCAAATAAATGAACTAAAAATATGCGTGCATTTATTTCAAATGTTTCCAAGAATGGTGCCGCTTCAAGAATTAAAGCAATCCATAAAGGGTTACAAATCTCAGGCATTCTAGCTTCAATTACTAGACGCTTTAGTTTCATAAATGAAGCTGCACAACGCACTGGTCGAAGCCAAACCTAGACAAGAAAAAAAGAACAAAGAAAATTTACAAAACTAAAGTAAAAGGTTACTTATGTAATTTGGTTCAAGGCATGTATTTCAGTTTGTTTTTTTGCTTGTTTAGTGCTTAATTAAGGTTTCAGTTTTTTCAAGGTCTAATTAATGCTTATTCTCTTCTTTTTTTTAGGGTTGGAAACTAAGATAATGTTATTTTGGGAGGTCATATAAAAAGGTCTTTCTCTATTTTAGGAAATCCAAATTGAAAAAAAAATGAATACTAGTTAGAGAAAAGAGAAAAGAGAAAATAGAATTGATTCTCAAAAGACTAACCTCCTCGCCTTCAAAGCATAGAACAAGGGTCTCCAAACAAGGTAAAATGGAAGAAATCTGATCCAATCTATAAGTCGCGACAGTATAACTAAATCCAAATCTCAAGTGCTTTATGCTCGGAATCGGTTTGCTCGGAATTGGTTCTACATTGTCCTCAAAATCAATGTTATTATGAATATCCAAACTCTCAAGTTTTGGAGCAGAAACTATCTCGATTGCCCCAACAAAACAATCAGTATATTTAATCTCCTTTATGCGCGAAAATGGCACATCTATTCTCAGCAGACCATCGAACGCACATCGAATGAGAGATAAAATTTCTAAATTGAAGCAACCATTGATCAGGATATGAAACCTCTCTTGTATTAATTCTTGGAATTCTTCCCAGTCTTCTGCATAATCTTCTATATCATAAAATACAACGCTGGTTAATATTAACTTTTTCAAGGACCTAAATGCAAGATATCCTTGATGAGGCAGCAACGCACAACCAGAAAGATGCAATATTTGAACAGAAACTCCTAGTGCATCAAGCGAATCAAGTGGAAACTTGTATTTAATACCACAACCATTGACTAACATCTCAAAATGCTTCAATTTACAATTGGAAGCATTTAATACACACTCATCTAAAAGGGGCTTATATTTTGCGCGAAAATACTTCAATTCTATGAAGAGACTTTTTATGTTAGAGTTGGTGTTTGGATCCACTAAATTTTGTATGCTTCTTACAAACTCGGACATTTTCTCGTCATGGCGATAATTAGGGTTTTGAAGAGTTAAACTGAAATGAGAGAGGGAACGATAGGGATGTTTCCACCGTTTTGAGAGTGTGCTTGTAGAAATGGCAGCTTTTGTATCTAATAAGCTTAAAATCCTAATCAATATATCATCTGGCAGGTTGTTGATGTAGCCTTTATCCTCTTTATTGAGTGACATTTGCTACATAATAAGTAGAGTTTGAAATAAGCAATTAGTATTAACGACTATGCTGAAATAAAAAATTAATTTCGATGATAGTACCTTTCTAGAATTCTTGCGTCTCCTAGCGTAGCCACGTAATGGACTAACAGTACCGACCGAAACTTCCTGAAAAAAATGGAATTGGCATATGAAATTTGTTCAATTACTGATTTCTCCATGAAAAATGGTAATTCTGTTCAATTACTGCTAAAGAGTAAAGATAACAAACTCTAAGTTGTTCTATTTTTAATGATAAAACAGATCAATTAGTGAAATCTTTCCAACACAAGAACAATTATTGCCAAGTCAGTAAGGCTACATCTGACACTTCAGTAAGGAATTTCACACACGCACACCACAAATGGAGAGAAAAAAAGAGAGCTGGTACCTCTCCAGCGAGAGACATGATGAATCCGACGAAATCGCAAGAAGAAGAGAGGCAAGCCACAAGTCGTCGCTCCTCCACCGAATTCTAGGGTTTCGATTTGGGAATTGGGACTGACACTGACCGCAAGTAAATTGTGCGAGAGTTGATTTCCTTTTCTGTTCTTCCAATCTCTCAAATCGGATTCGAATTGAAATTTGAAACATTCGCCCGACTCTAAGAATCGAATAAATCTATTTTTCTATTCAATACTCTATTATCGATACTTACATCCGTTGACAACTTGCGTGTCATTTAAACTTAATAATTAAGCAATGACAATGACATGATATATATATTCTTAAGATATAAGCAATAACATATTTTTAAATAAACATGCATCACAAATATATATAATAAAATAATATTTTAAGAAAACAGAAAAAGTAAGAAAATTTTATTTTTTTCAAATATTTGTCATGTCACAACTGCCACGTTAGAATATGTATCAAGAATATATGACACATGTTGCTTACGTGTCAAATTTAACTAACACGTAAGCACTTAACAGATAGAACGACTAAAAATAGACTTATTGAATAGTTGAAGGACTAAAATTAGACTAATAAAAAGTTGAGGGACCAAAAATGAACTATTTGAATAGACTTCCGGCCGCTGGACTACTAGTGCATGGCAGAATAGATATTGTTCCGTCACACCACTAGTAGTGGCGGAACATATGAATTTTATAATTTTTCAAAAATAGAGTTAATTAGTTAGAAAAACGTATTCCACCATTGGCACTGGCGGAACAGAAAAAAATTATTTTTTTCTCGGAAAAAAAATAATTTCATGTCCCACCACTACATGTGGCAGAATAGTGTTTTCCGCCACTACCTATGGCAGAACAGTATTTTTTTACATTAATTAACTATGTTTAACCAGTCAAATGATAAATTTTTTTTAAAAACTGAAAATTCACATATTCTAGTGGCGGAACAGCATCTGTTCCGCCACTAGTAGTGGCGGAGTAATGCTATTCCGCCACTAATAGTGCCGGAAATGGTAGTTACTTCATTATTTTTAAAACAGTAGCAAGTATTTGGTTTATTTTTTATAACAATAGTATATAAAAAAAAATCCTAAGAATCCAAACCAAACCCTGTTAAGTAATTGAAATTACAACAGCCCATTCATAATTCATAGGAGTCCAATTTGACGAGCCTTTGAGCTTTCAGCCCAACTGAATAATGGATGATTCATCCAGTCACTTATTTTTCATATGGGCCTTCTTTTAGTATTTGAGTTTTTTTTCCATAGTTCTTAAAGATTGAATTTATACATAGTTCAAAAATGAAAACTACTACTATTATTGTAAAATTTTCCGTAAAACAAACATAGATGGTTAATTTCTTAATGAGTGTCACATTATTTTTTTATTTATTTATTTTTTTTTTAATTCTGACCGAAGGCTCAAAGTCCCACTGGGCAGTTTGTTCTCGAAAAAACCCCAAATACCCCATGATCTTGGGCAGAATCAGGACTCAAACTCGGGACTTGATCTTGTCCTCCATCCGAGCCAGGCATCTTACCAGCTGTGCTGGCAGTGTTACCTGAGTGTCACATTGTTAATTAACAAAACACTATTGAGTTGTAGAGGATCCATGGGCAAGTACTTCATCTCTAGCAACTTTTCGTATATTGGTCCAATAATACCGATTGATATAAAACAGTTGCCCAATCCAACAATAAAAAGTAAAAAAAATGAAACCTAAAATATAAAAGAATATATCATTATCTTGCCATATCAGAGAGAGTTGTGGAAGAAAAGAATATATATATATATATATATATATATATATATATATATATATATTCAACTTCCATAATGTCTAAACTTCATAGCAAAAACCAAAAAAAGTAAATTGATAACTTAAGTTGATCCCAGTAATATATTCAACTCGCATAACTTCTAAACTTCATAGCAAAAACGAAAACTTTATTGCATTGAACTCTTCATAATAACCCTCATTATTGCATAAGACGATTATTTATATCCCCATGAAACTAAATCTTCTTTTCTCACTTAAAAATAGAACTAAACTCTGTCGCATCAAATTCTTGACAATCACTAGAATTATTGCATAAGACGATTTTTTCTAAGGCAGTTGCACTCTCCATTACATACCGAACAAGTTTCTTCTCCACTGGTATCATTTGACATATCACTGATGTAGTCTCTATCATCTTTATTGAGTGAGATTTGCGACAAAAATAATAAAACATTAGTAAACAAATGGTTAGTACTAAAGACTATGGTCAAATAAAAATTGATTTGTTGGATGAATTTACCTTTCTAGAATTCTTGCGCCTCCTGGTGTAGACATGTAATGGACCATCTGAAACTTCCTAAAAAGTGGGATTGCACATGAAATTTGTTCAGTTACTGATTTCTATATGAAAATGATAATTTCGTTAAATTACTGCTAAAGAATAAAGATAAATAATTGTTGAGTTGCTCTATTTTTAATGATAGAATAGGTCAATTAGTGAAAGCTTTCCAACACAAGAACAATTACTGCTAAGTGATCAGTAAGGATAAATTTTACACTTCACTAAGAAATTTCACAGACACACACAAACGGGGAGAGTGAGAGAGAATGAGAGCTGGTACCTCTCCGGCGAGAGACATGATGAATCCAACGAAAATCGCAAGAAGAAAGGGAAGCAGCAAGGCCTCTCGTTCCTTCTTTGATTTCTAAGGTTTTGATTAGGGATTGACAGTAAATTGTGCGAATGTTGATTTCCTTTTCTGTTCTTCAAGTCTCTCAAATAGGATTTGAATCGAATAATTCACCCTGCTCAAAGAAGCCAAACCCGTTAATTGACGGAAAGTTAGAAACTACAACAGTCCATTCACAATTCATGTCCAATTTTGATGGGCCTTAAGCCCATATGCGAAATGGATGATTCTGATCTAGTAAGTTTTTTTTCATCCGGCCCCCCTTTTTTTTGTTAAGAAAGATTGAATTAATACAATTGTTCAAAAAAGAATATTACTACTATTGTAAAATGTGAAACAAAAATAGATGGTTAATTTCAATAAGGAGAGTATCACATTGTAAATTAACAGAACATTACGAGTTGTATGTAGAGGATTAACAAGCACTTTCATCTCTAGCAAAAAAATTGTATGGTTCATTGGTTGAACAAGACTTGATTTAGATACAAAGAATAATATTGATTGACAACAACAAAAAGTTTAAAAAATAACTGAAAAGCAAAAATAGGAAAAAATTATTGTGCAGTATCAAAAAAGATGTGGGAGAGAAGAAAAAATGTATATTGTAATTCAACTTCCAAAACTCCTATTCTTCAAAAGTTTTTTGTTTCTGGTATCGTCGCCTCGTGGCTTTCCTCCGACTTTCTTCTAGAACAAGTCGACATTGCCTAGGCTGGCACTACAGTTAGCCAACTTTGAAGCACAAGTCGCAGTTTCAAGAACTCAACAAGCTAGGATTGATTGGATCTACCCTCTCTATGTGTGGTTCTTTCTTTGAAATCGGTTAGATTCAATGTAGTGAGGTTGTTGTTCTATGTATCCTTATTTTTCTTTTGTTTGCATTCCCCTTGGGGAGTTTTTGTAATTTTTTTGTACTTTGAATTTTAACTTATTTAATGGTATCTCAGCCGGCAATTCACCTACCGACGCTTCAGAAAAAAAAAACCTTTAAGTTGATATGAGTTCAACATATATGATATCCAACTTCTAGAACGTCTAAACTTCGTAAAAAGCAAATTTAAATTGATCGGAGTTTAATATATACTCAACTAGCATAACCTCTAAACTTCATAGCAAAAACAAAAAAAAAAAACCATAAAGTTGATCCAATTAATATATTCAACTCGCATAACCTCTAAACTTCATTGCAAAAACATTAACTTTGTCGCATCAAATTTTGTGGAATCAAACTCTTCATAATAACCCTCATTATTGCTTAAGATAATTTTTTCTAAGGTTGTTGCACTCTCCATTACATACAGAACAAGTTTCTTCTCCATTGGACCTCCCTCAAAGCCCCTCACCTTAAACACTTTTAAATTCTTGTGTTGGAAATTGAAAGTCTCAGGCTGCTTACCTACCACCTTAATATATCCTGGAAATCTATCCTTTTTAATCTACAATTATGAGGAATCTCATTAATGTGCATATATGAAAAATAGTATAAAAATAAACAATGTATACATGAACAAAAAATAGGCATACATTTATTTCAAATGTCTCTAAGAATGGTGCCGCCTCAAGAATTAAAGCAATCCACAAGGGGTTGCAAATCTTACGCATTTTAGCTTCAATAATTAGGCGCTTTAGTTTCATAAATGAAACTGAACAACGAATTGGTCGTAGCCAAACCTAGACAAGGAAAAAAAAAAGTAAAGGCAATTTACAAACTTATAGTTGAAGGTTACATATTTCAGTTTGTACTATTTTTTCTTCTTGTGTTTTTTTTGGCTAATTTAGTGCTTAATTAGAGTTTCATATATGGATCAAGGTCTAATGAATCCTTATGCTCTGGTTATTGAGGGATGGAAACTAAGATAATACTAGTTTGGGGGAAGTCGCATAAAAATGTCTTTCTCTATCTTTAGGAAAGCCAAATTAAAATATGAATACTACATAGCAATTAGAGCAAAAAGAATTGATTCTCAAAAGACTGACCTTTTCGCCTTCAAAGCATAGAACAAGGGTCTGCAAACAAGGAAAAACAGAAGAAATCTGATCCAATCTATAAGTTTGAACAATACAATAAAATCCAAATCTTAAGTACTTTACGCTCGGATTCGGTTCTGCATCCACCCCTAACCTACATTTATAAATATCCAAGCTCTCAAGTCTAGGAGCACAAAAAATCTCGATTTCCGTAGAATAACATTCGATACAATTTATCTCCTTTATGTGCGAAAGTGGTGCATCTATTCTCATCACACCATTCCAAAAACATCGGATGAGAGATAAAATTTCCAAATTCAAGCAACCATTGATCAGTAAATGAAACCTCTTTTGTACTAAGTCGTGTAATTCTTTCCTGCCTTTTCCAAAATCTTCTATATTATAAAAAGCAACGTCGGTTAATGTTAACTTTTTGAGGGACCTAAATGCATGATATCCAAGATGAGGCAGATCGCAACCAGAAAGATGCAAATTCTGCAGAGAATCTCCTAGTCCATCAAGTGAAAACTTGTATCTATTACCAAAACCATTTTTGTTGACTAAGAGTTCAAAATGTTCCAATTTACGATTGAAAGCATTTAATACACACTCATCTAAAAGGGGCTTATGATTTGCACGAAAATACTTCAACTCAATCAAGAGGCTTCTTATGTTCAAATTGGCATTTGGACCCAATAAATTTTGTATGATTTTTGTAAAGTGTGTCATTTTCACATCATTTCGAGAATGAGGGAATTCTAGAGTTAAATTGAAGTGAGTTAAGAAACGAAAGAGGTTTTCCCATCGTCTTGAGAGGATGCCGGTAGAAATGACAGCCTTAAAATCTAACAAGCTTAAAATCTTAATCAATATATCGTCCGACATATCGCTGATGTAGTCTCTATCATCTTTATTGAATGAGATTTGCTAAAATAATAGAACATTAATAAATTGAAAGAAACTATTAGTATCAAAGATTATGGTATGGTCAAATAAAAATTGATTTGAATGAATGTACCTTTCTTGAATTCTTGTGTCTCTTAGTGTCAACAAGCAATGGAGTGATTGCACCACCACAAACTTCCTGAGAATAGGAATTAAAACATTAAATTTGTTCAACTCCTGCTTTTTCCAAGCAAAACCACAATTTCAGATGAAAAAAATAAAACAACAATTTTCAAATTGCTTTCTTATTAAGGATCAAAAGGTCAATCAATCAAGAGAGAGAGAGAGAGAGAGAGAGAGAGAGAGAGAGAGAATACCTCTCTTGTTGATGCCATGAATTAGCTTCTTCTCCGAATTCTAGGGTTAGAGAGAGAGAGAGAGAGAGAGAGAGAGAGAGGGGATTTGGGAAATCTGCGGAAGTGTTTCCTCATCTCTCGCTCTTATTAACAGTAGCAATCAGCCCGACGCGTTAATCACCAAAACCCGATCCGTTAGGTAATAAATCAATTAAAAGCCCAAAGTAATGGAAATTACAACAGTCCAAATTTGTCTGGCCTTTGAGCCCATCTCCGAAATGGATGATTCTGATCCAGTCACTTCTTTTTCTATCTCAGTCTCTTTTTTGTATTCGACTATTTGAGTTTTTTCCCTTTAGCTCTTTTTTTGTTAAAAAAGATTGAATTTATACACAGTTCAAAAATTAAAACAACTGCTACTACTGTAAAATGTGAAACAAACATTGATGGTTAATGTAGTAAGGGGAGTGTTATATTGTTAATTAACAAAACACTATGAGTAGTAGAGGATCCATTGGCAAGCACTTCATCTCTGGCAAACAAAATTTATAGGATAATTATGCCATGCCCCATATTTGTCTCCACCGTGCCCCCGTGACGACAGCTGATGTCACAGCTGATAATTAATACTGCCATGTGGGATAAAATGACTGCAAACTGGTGGTAATCAGAGGATAAGCTATTTTTGCTTATTTCTAGGTGGTTTTCGAGTTTTTTAATATTAATTTTTTATTTTTATTGTAAATTACCATTATATCTGCCACGTGTTCCTTCAAATATCAAATTTTCATTTAATACAAATTAATAATTATTTCTAGATCGATTTTTCACATTAATTTTGTTTTTCGATGGTAATCAGACTTTGATGGTAATCCAAATTTGTTTAGAACTAAATTTTATTTTTTTCTAATCAAATGCTATAAATTTATAAGATATTTATTCACTTAATTTGTTTAGCCAAAATACATATTTTTCAAACAAATATAACCAATAACCAATGCACATCATACAAAATATGTAAAATAATAAAAATAAATTGATGATTAGTTGATTACCATACTAAAGTTTACATCAAATTTACCATATAAAATATCCACAAAATATATTACATCAATTTAAACAATTAAAATTACGCACTTATATACTTTAAAATTATATTAAACTACACTTAATCAAAATCACCATGTCTTCACCTAAAAATACCACCCGCAATGAAAATAATTTGTCAAAGATCATCATTTAAAAAAACTATAAAATACATTAAATTAATTTTTTTTAATTTTAGAAAAATGGTCGGAATTAGTTCAATTACTGCTAGTAACGGAGACTGCTTCGATTACCATTTAAAGTATATATGAAATCATAATTGTAGCACTTACCACCAGTAGCCACCAAAAATAAATCTCAAATTAAAGAGAAAAAAATTCCGAAAGAAGAAAAGAAAATAAATTTAATAAAAATCACAACTCAAAATAAACATAAAATCCAAAAATAATATCAACTAGAATATAGGAAAATAATTTTCAAATAAATGAAAAAATAGGAAAAATAATATAAGATATTTACCATTCGCTGCCTAATTATCAGCACCAAGGAGTCATCATCATCGGAGAGATTGTCGGAGATTCATCAATCCGCCACTCTCTCCATGGATTTTTGCTCATGAAATGATTTTTAGACAAGAAAGAGAAAGAGAGAAGACTATTTGTACAATGGTTTGTTTATTTGAGTTTTTTTGAAAAAGAATAGGCGGGTATTAGACTGCTTACCGCTGCCGGCAGCATCACCGGAGAGCTTGCCGGAGAGACGTCAAGCTACCTTTCTCTCTCCCTTTCTCTCTATTCAGGAATTTTTTTTCCAGAAAATGGCTTTTAGAAGAGAGAGAAAGAGAGATGAAAACTATATATATGATTGTTCAATTTGAAAATTTTTGAAAAAAATGGGCGGAATTTCGACTGCTTAGTGGCATCCATTGAGTTCCGGCTGCTTACCGGCATTAATCGGCTATTACATGGCAGTAATTACAAGAAAACGTTGAAGGCAGTGTGTACTCTCCATTACCTACCAAGTGACCCATCAAAAACAGAGTTTGCTCAGGTCATGATTAAGACTTAAGATTAAAGTTTATGATAACCCAAATGTTCTTCATGGAGAGTACACCTTCCGTCATTTTCTTGGTTGGATACTAATATGCCCGACTATCTTTTGATACTGCATGCTTAGATTAATTATACATGAATCCCACTCAAAAAAGGAAAATTGGTGTAATTTGATTTCTGCTTCCTATAGGCATTTTTCGAACAAGTGGTACATGTTATTTCGATAAGGAGAAATGCAAACATTTTGACATGAAATGTTTTGTAAATTCAACCAAAATAATAAAAAACTAGAATCCAGGATAATGGAAAACCGCTCAAGTCAAAAGCAAGTTCAAAGCCATACAATATTTTATATGTCAATCATCAAAGAAAAAAGAAAAGTTATAGAAAAATATACAGTAATGAAGAAATCCAATTCATATGAATATCTAACTTGCTTATCCTCTGGACTTCATAACAAAAACAAAAGAACTTAAGTTTGTCCAAGTTTAACATATACTTGCATAACCTCAACTTTATAGCTAAAATATAAACTTATAAGCTCGACTTGCATAACCTAACTTCACAACCAAAACAAAAACGAAGTCGAAAGCAAATTTATATCCCATGAGAACAAATCTTCTTTCTTACTCAAAAATTGAACTAAATTCTGTCGCGTTAAACTCTTCATAATAACCATCATTATTGCTTAAGAAGATTTTTTCTAAAGCTGTTGCATTCTCCATTATATACCGAACAAGTTTCTTCTCCATTGGACCTCCTTCAAAGCCCATCACCTTAAACTCTTTCAAGTTCTTGTGTTGGAAATTGAAAGGCTCAGCAGGCTCCTCACCTACCTCCTCACATGATTTTCGAAATTTATCTTTTTCAATCTACACTCGAGAGAAATTTCATTAGCGTGCATATATAAAAAAAAGGTAAAGTAAATAAATAAAAAAAAGACAATATTTGAGATCCCCTTGTAAATAGATATACATTTATTTCAAATGTTTCCAAGAATGGTACCGTTTCAAGAATTAAAGCAATCCATAAAGGGTTACAAATCTCAGGCATTCTAGTTTCAATAACTAGATGCTTTAGTTTCATAAAAGCTGAACATCGCACTGGTTCAAACCAAACCTAGAAAAAGAAAATGAAATTTACAAATTTGTAGTCAAAGGTTACAGATGGAATTGCTTTAAGGAGTGAACTTCGGTCTATACCATTTTTTTCTTCTTGTATTTTTTGGCTTATTTAGTGCTTAATTAAGGTTTCATGCGTGGATCAAGATTAATTAATGATTATGCTTGTGAAGTTTGGAAAGTAAGAAAATGTTATTTTGGAAGAAAAATCATTTTATTTTTAGGTACGCCAAATTAAAGACGCTAGACAAATACAAGATAGCAATTAGACAAAAAAGAAAAATTGATTTTCAAAGACTAACCTCTTCGCCTCCAAAGCAGAGAACAAGGGTCTGCAAACAAGGTAAAATGGAAGAAATATAATCCAATGCATATGTTCCAGCACCATAATCAAATCCGAATCTTAAATATGTTACGCTTGGATTCGGTATCGGTTCTATATCCATTGCATAAGGACTGTTATAAATATCTAAACTCTGAAGTCTAGGAGCAGAAACTATTTTGAGCTCTGCAGTATCACATTCACTGCATTTTATCTCCCTTAAATGCGAAAAGGGTGCATCTATTCTCATCACACCATCAAAAACACATTCCATCAGAGATAAAATTTCCAAATTCAGGCAACCATTAATAAGAAGATGAAACCTCTCTTGGGTCAATATGAGCAACTCTGCATCATCTTTTACCACTTCTTCTATTTCATAAAATACAACATTTGTTAAAGTTAACTTTTTGAGGGACCTAAATGCAAGATATCCATGCTGAGGTAACAGAGCACAACCAGATAGATGCAATATTTGTAGAGAATATCCTTTTTCATCAAGATAATCAAGTGGAAACTTGTATTTATTAGCATAACCATTGTTGTTGCCTAAGAGTTCAAAACGCTCCAATTTACAACTGAAAGCATTTAATACACACTCATCTAAAAGAGGCGTAACATTTGCGCTAAAATAGTTCAACTCTATGAAGAGGCTTCTTATGTTAGGGTTGGAATTCGCCAATAAATTTTGTATGGTTTTTGTAAAGTGGATCATTTTCTCATCATGATGAGAATAAGGGTATTCTAGAGTTAAATTGAAGTGAGTTAGGGAACGAAAGAGGTTTTCCCATCTTTTTGAGAGGATGCTGGTAGAAATGGTAGCTTTTGAATCTAACAAGCTTAAAATCTTAATTAATATATCGTCTGACATATTGCTGATGTAGTCTTCTCTATCATCTTTATTGAGTGAGATTTGCTACAAAATAATAGAACCTTAGTAAATTGAAATAAACTATTAGTATCAAAGATTATGGTATGGTCAAATAAAAATTGATTTGAATGAATGTACCTTTCTTGAATTCTTGTGTCTCTTAGTGTCAACAAGCAATGGACTGATTGCACCATCACAAACTTCCTGAGAATAGGAATTAAAACATTAAATTTGTTCAACTACTGCTTTTACCAAGCAAAACCACAATTTCAGATGAAAAAATAAAGAAACAATTTTCAAATTGCTTTCTTATTAAGGATCAAAAGGTCAATCAAGAGAGAGAGAAAGAGAGAGAGAGAGAGAATGCCTCTCTTGTTGATGCCATGAATTAGCTTCTTCTCCGAATTCTAGGGTGAGAGGCAGAAAAAGAGAGAGGATTTGGGAAATCTGCAGAAGTTTTTCCTCATCTCTCGCTCTTATTAACAGTAGCAATCAGCCCGACCCGTTATTCACCAAAACCCGATCCGTTTGGTAATAAATCAGTTAAGAAGCCCAAAGTAATGGAAATTACAACAGTCCATTCAAGATCCATAATAGTTCAAATTTCATTGGCCATTCTGATCCAATCACTTCTTTTTCTATCTTAGACTCTTTTGTTGTATGGGACCGACAATTAATCTCTCATAAATTAAGCTTAAATTTTTGCACATTCATGAATACAATCGGTCGTCTTCTCTATAATGACATCTATATAGGGTCTTTCGATGAGATTAGATAGTAAATATATGTGGAGAAAACCAGAAAAATTAAATGTTAGGCATGATAACTCTCTTATTTTGAGTGACTACATGTGAAGTGAGTCATATTTTAACGACAGGTTGACCCATGCAATGAAAGTGAATGAATTTAATACAAAAAATAATAATTTTGATAATAATGTTTCTCAATACTTTTATATTTTTATAATCTATAATGATATAGAGGATTATTTTTAATTATTTTATTTGCTTCTACTAAATAATAATATAAAATATAATATTAAAATTAATATCTCAAATAAACCACCTTTCTAAAACAAAGTTAATTTCCTTGAATTTATTCTATTATCTATTATTCACCAATTTTACACACAAAATAATAATCAAATTCCTCCCTCCAACATCACCCCTTACAAAAAATAAAATAACCAATAAAAAAATTACAACACCCTATCTAATTACCAATTTACTTTCAAAATAAAACAACAAATAACTTATGTTCCTCTTTTCAACTCTCATTCGCAAAGAAGTTCAAGAGCTTTTAATAACGTTGGTGCAAACCTGTTCACATCAAGCTCCACATCTTGTTTTCTAAGGTAAAATTCCACAACTTTGTGCCAACCTTTTGCGTGAATCACAGCCGGGTCCTTTATGGCCGGATGATCTTTCCCTAACATCTCCGAAAGCGTACTCTCTTCTACACTCACATCATAAGTCAAATACTTCAGGTTCATATCTATAGCCGGATCTCGAAAATTTACTCTACACAAATGTTCAAGACTTCCGTACGATACAATTTGTATAAAAGCTGCAATTGTGGGGAGATATATGCTGTTTGTCAGACCAGCACCATGCACGCCCATCAGAGCATCGACTAAGTTGACTTCTTTGGCAAGTTTGTTGGGTTTCTACCGTTCATAACGCAGCGGAAAAATACAAAATGAAACAAAATCGAATTTCGAAACCCAAAAGAAGGATCCGTGAATTACAATTAAATCAAAGAAAAGTGTTCATAACTTTGTACCTTCGGATTACGCTTAATCCGTGATGATCAAAAGCGAATATGGTTGACGCTTCTCTTTGCCCGATTCCAAACCGGTTTCCAAACCGATCCTTTGAATGATTCGCCTAACCGGTCGTCTCACAAACCGATCTCCGAATAAACCGATTCTCGAAACAAAATCACGGTTTCAACCCAAATCACGAAGACGCCGCACTTCGCTTCGTCCTCTACCGGTATCCACACGAACAACCCCTTTGAACGGATAAAGAACGATATATGCTAGTATCTGTTCTTCATTTCTCTCACAGAAATAACAAGAGAATAATTTTCGGATTTTTTTTTCTCTCTTCTTTGTCTCACAAAAGATGGACGAAAATATTATGATCCTTCAAATGATTTTGGGGTGTCTATTGTGCCTACATAGTCCATTCATTTCATATCCTATGTGCATGGTAACTATGTAACCATATATGCAACACACCTTATCATATAAGATGTAGGATTGGATGTGTCACTTGACTATGTAGCTCTCCATACAACTTATCACATAAGTTATGATTTTTTCTATGTACGTCTCAATAGTTGTTCTTTGTGTGTGACCCTGTAGGTTTACTTAATGTTGGCAACAATCACAACGGATTATAAATCATGAGCGGCCTCTAGCAAGACATCATGATTACCCAAATTAAGCAAATATAGATGATTCGATCAAACCTAAGTTATGTCATGCATTGTATCCCTTTGTTACACGATATCTATATCGTCCATAAGGCATGGTATGCGTCAACCTTATGTTGGTCGATAAATATTTCTTGACACCGAATTTGATTGAACATGAAATGACATTAATAACTCTTTATTAATTCACTTGAGCACGGCCGTGCATTTCTTCAATCAAATCATCAAGAGGCCTAAAGATATCTCTCTCAATTTATGAGAGGAACAAATCCTATCTTAATTAAACTCTTTCCTCCGCATAATTCATTATATACCTAATTATAATCTTTATGACCGCCCGGTTAAAGACGATGTTAGATTATATTAAAGTATAAAATTTCTCATGTAGGAAACTGAGATAATCTCAAGTCTAAGGATTACGAGATACATTCTTTACCGAGAATAACTAATGACACGAACCATGTAGTATTCTCACGGTGGGTCAATCCAAGATATGGTCTCTAACATATACTTATGTTAATGACTTAATAACTCTTATTCATGATCGGTAAAAACGTGACCATCAGCAACTAACATACTGATGTACATTTATAGCTTATCATAAAGTATGTTTGTCTCACAAACATCCTATGAATGATCAGGGACAGTTTAGAATATCATTCATAAAACTTTATAGTTTTACTATCAAAGTCACATACTTTGATGATATAAAGCTGAATATCATATTCAAGGTTCATTTTAGTAATAAGAATAAAATAACCAATACACATTTATTATATAAAATATCTCTAAATAAAAATAATGTTTGTTTAACACAATCCATACATCTAGGTCTCAAATACATTGGCCTAGGGCATACTACTAACAAAGTTCACCAACGTTTATGATAAATGGCGCATCGGCCTATTACAACCTCAAACCCTATTCTTTCTGCGAGTTGAACAATCTCTTGCAGATTGACGATTTTACGTGTGTGGCATATGGAAATTATCATGAGCCTCGGTTTTTTACTAGGGTTTTCAAGCATATTAATCGGTGAGTCTCTTTGTAAACCATGAACATATCTCATGAATTTCGTGAAATCATTCTACGGATGGGTTTTTCTGAAATGCAACCATGTGGCCGTTGGGACTAGGACCGTGACTCACAAGGCCGATATAAAGAAGTTTCAGGCCGCTACCAGGCTCAGGGCCAGAGATAAAATTGAAGGCGGGAAGATTATCAGGGTTGAGGCTCATCCCATTCCTGAGCATCCTAGATCGAAGAGGTATTTTTTTCGAAATAGTTTAGGGATAAATGCACTACTAGTCCCGGTACTCTAATCGGATTGCAATTTCGTCTCTATACTATTGAGTTGAACTTTTAGAGAATTGTACACAGTTAGTCCCAGACTCAGGGACTACTCATGGATCAAAAAGTTCATATTAATAAGTATAGGGGCTAATTTGCAATCCAATTAAGTTCAGGGACTAACATACATTTATCCCATAATATTATTTAATTAATAACATTTAGTTTTTGCCGAGTTGCTAACTTATGCATATTTTTTTTGTTTAACTTGTGCACATACTAAAGCTAATATTTATTTCTTTTTCTTTTCCTCCTACAATTCTATCTCCGTCTGCTAGTTCCTTTTCGTTTTTAATATTTGTGGTGCCCGCTAAGTATTATACGCGCGTGATAATGCCACGTTTCGCGTTTTACAGATGGTAATGCAGAAGGCAATATGACATTCAGACGACATTTTTTTTGAAGTGGAAAAAAATAAAATAATTAAGAGAATAGTCTAGTTTTGAAAAAAATTGTAAAAGTAACCGTTTTGCCCAGTCACATGAGTAGTTTCACTCAATAGCGGGGCGAAACAGAGCGAAAATAAATTACGGTAAAAAATGCGCTAATCAAGCCCAGTTTCGTCCAGTGGTCGGGCGAAACACATTATTTTCATAATTTTTCGCCCGCTGACTGTGCTTAATCAGATTCCGAAAAAAAAATATACAGTCTGTTTCGCCCGCTGGCTGGGCGAAACAGAGTGCAATAATTTACATCCTCTGACTGTTTTTGACTAATTTTCGAAAATTTTCAAAACAGAAAAAAAAAAGACGAAAAAGAGGCGAAAAAAGGAGAAGAGATGAGTGGGAAGGAAGAAGAAAGAGGTTGCCTATGTAACAAGGCATGTTGATTTTTTTGAGTTTAGATTTAGTTAATTTTGGTTATTTGTTTAAAATTAGTTTAAAATTAGGTTTATTCCCTCAAAATTAGTTTTCCATTTGTGTAGGTTGGTTTGAAATTAGGTTTATAATCTAAGATATTTGCTCAAAATTAGTATCTAATTTGTTTGATTTTGTTGATTTGGTTAGAACAAAAAGAAGAAGAAGAAGAAGAAGAAGAAGAAGAAAATATAATTATTGAAAGTAAATTTTTAATATTTTTTTTAGTTTAGGTACATATTTATTTTTGAAATTATTTTTTGTAGTTTAGTTTATGTATATATTTATTTTATTAATAATTTTTCTTGTTTAGGATTATTTATTTATATAATTTTGTTTTGTTATAGATTTTTTTTAGTACATTATTTATAGTTTTTTTTTGAAAGTTTAAATTATCATATGTATGCTATGTATTTATTTATGTATTTATGTATTTATTTTAAAAAGATCCCTATTTATATTTATTTATTGTAAGTATTTATTTATTAATATTATTTTATTTATTTTTATTATTTATTTATATTATTTTATTTTTTAAATAAAGATGTCATCCGGCGCGGGACCTACTCGGACACCTATGTCGGAACCAAAAGCTCCAAAGTATGCGCTTCAATCACAACAACACATGCATAGGGCGAGCGAATTCAGCAACACTAAAGATGTAACAATCAAACCCATCCGCTACGAGACAACACCAAGTTCCGGTATTTATTTATATTTTTTTATATTATTTATATTTTTGTAGTATATTATTTAAAATTTTTTTGGAAAGTTAAAAAAATTATATGTATGTTATGTATGTATGTATTTATTTAAAAAAATCTTCTATATTTTATGTATTTATTTATTTTATATTATATTATATTATTTTATTTATTTATTTAAAAAATCTTTTATATCTTATATATTTATTCCATTTATTTATTTTATATATTTTATATATTTATGTTTATGTATATTGTATTTATTTATTTTATTTTATATTATATTATTTTATTTTATTTATTTATTTAAAGTCATATATCTTATATATTTTATTTATTTATTTTATATATTTATTTATTTATGTTTATGTATATTTTATTTATTTATTATTAGTTTTATTTTATTTTACTTATATTATATTATATTATATTATTTTGTTTTATTTATTTATTTAAAAAATCTTATATATCTTATATATTTTATTTATTTTATATCTTATATATTTTATATATTTATGTTTATGTTTATATATATTTTATTTATTTATTTATTATTAGTTTTATTTATTTATTTTATTTTATATTATACTATTTTATTTTATTTATTTATTTATTTAAAAAATCTTATATGTCTTATATATTTTATTTATTTTATATATTTATTTATTTATGTTTATGTATATTTTATTTATTTATTTATTATTTGTTTTATTTATTTATTTATTTATTTTATATTGTATTATATTTTATTATATTATTTCATTTATTTATTTAAAATTTTTTATATATCTTATATAATTTATTTATTTATGTTTATGTATATTTTATTTATTTATTTATTATTAGTTTTATTTATTTATTTATTTTATTTTATATTATTATATTTTATTTAGTTATTTATATATTTAAAAAATCTTATATATTTTATTTATTTATTTATTTTATTTATTTTATAAATTTTATATATTTATGTTTATGTATATTTTATTAATTAATTTATTGTTAGTTTTATTTATTTATTTATTTATTTTTATTATATTATATTATATTATATTATTTATTTATTTATTTACAAAAATCCTATATATCTTATAGATTTTATTTAATTATTTATTTTATATATTTATGTTTATGTATATTTTATTTATTTATTTATTATGAGCTTTAATTATTTATTTTATATTAATATTATTTATTTTATTTATTTATTTTCTGCAGGTTCCGTGGGACGATCGGTATGCCCTTTTTTTTTAAAGAAAACAATCTTACTACAAACTTCCAGGATAGGTTGGCTGGATTACGACAGCAGACTGATAAGCGCTATGCATGAACATTGGAGACCGAAAACACACAGGTTTCATCT
Organism: Juncus inflexus; assembly: GCA_024447665.1. Classification (NCBI taxonomy): domain Eukaryota; kingdom Viridiplantae; phylum Streptophyta; class Magnoliopsida; order Poales; family Juncaceae; genus Juncus; species Juncus inflexus. The sequence continues at coordinate 3,161,950 of JAJHPC010000016.1, read as the reverse complement.
GCCTGTTGGTGAGATGACCATAACGCTAGACGGCATTTTATGTTTGTTGGGAATGCGGACGGACGGTGAGGCAATGTGTTTAAATAATAAAGATGTTGATTGGAAAGCAAAGGTCAGGCAGGTAATCGGGAAAGAAATCTCGGAATTAGAGTTCAAGGGAAAGGGGAGAAGCAAAATTTTATTGAAAAGAACATGGTTGGAAAAAAAATTCTGATTTGGAAATTGATGCCCCGAATGAGAAAGTCAAGCAGTATTGTAGAGCCTACATGCTTGCATTATGTGGACAAATATTATATACGGAAGATTCGGGGGATTGTGTTTCGGTACTGCCTCTGCTTTTATTAGAAGACATGTCTGTGTTAGATAGATGGGCATGGGATAGTGGAGTTTTGGCGTACCTTTATAGGCATTGTGTAAAGGTAGTCATAAGAAAGTAAAAAATATGGGAAGGTGTATTATGTTGCTGTTACTATGGGCATGAGAACATATCACTATCTGACGACCGTTTCCGAAAGATGTACGCAAGGAACTGCAGGATATGACGAATGATGGCGATGAAGATGAGAGACCTACGGTTGGTTTTTTATGGAAAGATTGTACTGGATATAACACCTCATCGACATTTGCCGACACATCGCGATCAGTTCGTCAGTTTACTCGGGTGGTTTGGACACCTTATGAGGTATTCCGTCATATACTCCCGCCGATAGTTGAACATGAAAAAACTATGGGGCTTCTTACAGTGCCATTGATCTATTTCTACATTGTCAAGACGCATCGTCTGGAGCGGGTGTTGCGTCAGTTCGGGTATGCGATGGAAGCGATTATACAATATCATAAATTACCATGGAGGTGATTGGTCTACCGTACATTCAGCTTATCTGGCTGAGTGGAAAGAGAAACGCTTGGAACAAGAAATAAATATTCCTTCCTGGCGGTCGTATGACCCTAGCTAGTATGATGCATACTAAAGTTGGTATAGAACGGCAACCGATCCTCATGTACAGTCAGATATCCTGCATGCTACAGGATTGTATCATCCGATAGTTCCACAGAAAAGGAAAGCGGTATTGAAAATAACTGACTATTATTTATATTATTATTTATTCATATTATTTTAGTTCTTTAACATTACTCAAATATTATTTTTTAGCATGCATTTCTTTTGAATGCCTGCAAACATGAGTTTAAAGCGCTAAAAGCCGAGTACCAGGATGTACTAGGGAAATTGAAAAAGTTGTTAGGGTGCATCAGGAGCAGCATGAAGGAAAGTAATGAATATCAGGATGACTTCGATTGGGATTCGATCATCAAATATGTTGGAGACGAAGGAGGAGATGGAGGAGGGGGAGGAGGAGGAGATGAAGGAGTCAGTCAGATTACTCAGGTTCAGACTCAGCCTCAGGCTCAGTGAGGAAGCGGAGGAGGAGGAGAAGGAAGACACGAAGGAGGACCACGCGGAGGAGGACAAGGAGGAGGAAGACACGGAGGACACGGAGGAACTCGAGGAGGAGGAAGAGGAGGAACACGCGGAGAAGGATTAGGAGGAGGAGGACTCTGGCGTTACTGACTATGTTTATTTTGGACTGTATTCTGTAGACTATGTTTTATTAATTTTGACTATAATATTTAAACTATTTTAGAGAGCTGACTATGTATATTTTAGTTAGAATATGATGAATATTGTTAATTTGGACTACAATACATAAAATATTACAAACAACAATCTATAAAACATTACAAATTACAATACATAAACATAAACTATAATACATAAAATATTACAAACAACAATCCATAAAATATTACAAATTACAATACATAAAACACTACAACCTTATCAGACATTTTGTTTTCGTATGCCCTGCTACTCTGCAAATGCTGCAATGCTTTCTACGATCTGCATTTTTCATCGTGTACATACTATTATGAAAGCGTTTCCCCTGTCTTCTACCACGCTTGTTGGTTCCACGGGCATTTTTTCTTATAAGTTTCTCAGGAGGAACCAATTTACCGTTGTAAACTTTTTTACGTTCAACCCACTATTCTTTATCCTTTATTGGATAAAAACTTCCTTCATATGTACGCTTAAGGTGATCCAGAGAAAAGTATTGATGTATAAAACACTCGGAATAAATACCTCTGCGTATGCAAACTGCTACGAGACGCGAACAAGGGTAGTGATATAGCATCGATTTCTGACAACTGCATTTTCCTTCATTGAAATTCACATGGAAGCTCTTTCCCACTGCCTTGGAACCACTAGATCCTGTTATCACCTCGTAAATACCGTTTTCGACATTGAAGGTAGTGACTCAATGCGCACGTGCCTTAACGGTTTTATTCTCTATTTTTTCCATCACTTCTTCTCCCCACATTCTATTATTCATTTTCATATTTGCATCTATCTCGCGCTTGTTGACAAAATAACTATTCAGCTTGTAGAATGTCTCCATCATTATCGCCGTAACAGGCAGCTTCCTCATACCCTTGAAAACATAATTAATTCATCACTTCTGCATGATTACTAGTAGGAATGATCCACCGGCGACCTTCCGCATCATACACGAACGCCCATTTTGATTTATCTTTCTTATTTAACCGTTCTTACTCCTCATTATTTTTATCCTTTAATATTTTATACAACTTCTTAAATTTAAATTTGATGGGCGCCTTAACTAGTGGTACAATCAATGGAACCAATATTTTTTCTGTTACAGCACTACTGAAATTTGCTTCTAAATCCGCATGCAATAACGATGATAGGTGTTACGTTCCTTCCATTTCAATCTGTCGTCCTTCATTGCACAAATTATTCCGACATGCCTATCCGAAATCACACATAAACCTTTGTGATGGCCGATCAAAGTCCCCAAATACCCAAAAAATCAACCCCACGTTTCTACCCTCTCCTTATCAACTAAAGCAAAAGCTAAGGGAAATAATTGACCATTTACATCACTGGCGACCGCCATCAATAAGCATCCTTGATATTTTCCGATTAGAAATGTTCCATCTACTGTTATGACAGGTTTGCAAAACTCAAATCCTTTAAGTGATGGACCAAATGCCCAAAAAAGACCTTCCAACTCCTCCTCACCAGCACGATTTTTGGGACCTCTCCAAAGCGAATATTCAGTAGTAGGATTTGTTGAATATATTGCTGCCATTAATTCAGGAAGCAAATTATATACCCCCTTCCAATTGCCAAACAAGAATCTAAGCGCGTGTTGCTTTGCGTGCCATGCCTTCCAATATGATATAGTATATTCAAATTTTAATTTGACGGTTTGCACTAGGTTTACGGTTTAATTGCTAAATTTGTTCTAATGGCATCTAGAATTAGTCCCGCAATAAATGCATGTGTTAACTGTTTGTGGTCGCTGTTAGGTTGTCGATTAACACATACGTGTGGTTGTGTAAATTTTTTAATCTCAAACACATGTCGTTTATTTTTGCATGCATATAACCTCCAATCATAGCCAGCGCGGCCAGCTTTTAGCTTGCAGACTAGGGTGTAGAGCATTTTGTTTGATTTGGAGACTACAAATTCTCGGTGATGAATGACGTTGTATAATTTTACGGCCGATTGTAGCTTTTCTTTCGTGTCGAACATCTGTCCCTCATACAAACTATCATCGCCACTCACATGCATGCTCTTATCATACAAGATATCGATTTTTGCTTCTTTCCACAGAGTAGTATCTTCAAACTATTTAGCCGGAGGATTGCCGAAAGTTTCTACACTAACCATCTCACCCACTTCCGTATAATTGTTCATAACATCTATCTCTGGTTCGTCGCCTTCTTCCATTTCTGGCACTTCATCTACATCATATTCGTCCTCCTCAACATTTTCAAGCTCATCTTCAACACCATCTTTTTCGTAATCTTCAACACCAGTTTTTAACACTCTATCATGATTTATTACATGTTCTAACCTCTCAGATTCGTCATCATTAAAAGCTACATTTGATCTACTACTAGTTCCTACATAGGATTCTCTAGTTTGGATGCGTTCAACGTATATTTCTAATTCAGGTCAATCGTGTTCATCATATTTGATGTATTAGCTAACTGTTAATCATTCGAAATTTTTACTATCTTAAAATACAAATTATCATCTATACGATAAGTAAACCTGCCACTAATTTTAAGAACATTAC